>CM023200.3:12904451-13160453 GCA_004115045.4 Sinella curviseta | reverse complement strand
GGGACGCTGGTCCCGTCAGAAAAAGGGAACAAAGTGAGAGGAAGAAGGGAGCGAGAGTTTGAATGGTTATTTTTTATAACCAACATAGCAGAGATAGAGTCACCTGAGTTTGTTGACAAGATACTTGTCAAAAATAAATATATAGTTAAGATAGGGAGAATGGAAAAGGAAAAAGAGAAGAAGCATTCAATATCGTTTGGGCAAGCAAAGGAGGAGGAAGCAGGTTGAAGAGAGAGAAGAAGCAGGAAAAAGTAGTTAGCGTCTTCGACTTTTCAGTTTTGAAAATTTATTTGTTTGTTGTTGTGTGTGGGAGATAAAAGTATGGACAGTTAAATTTAATTGTTGTGTGCCTAACTGTTTTGCATAAAATATATGCAGTAAATAAAAATTAAAGTTTACTCGTTCCCTAAAAAACTGTTGTGTGTGTGTCCTGCCTAATTGCATCATCATCATCCGTTCTAACTATTGCTACTGGAGTGTTGTCGGTTGGACAGTGACCGGAAGAGAAGTGTGTGTAATCCGCTGGTGATTGGGAACCTGACGCTGGAGAAAAAAGTAAGAGAACTAACTGTAATAGTAAGCGTTAGGGAATGCATTGTAGTGACGCATAATTAAAAAATATATACGCCCACATCAGCCAACATCACAAAATATATACATACACCACATTACGTTCTGATATGGCGATCCAAACCAGTCTTATTTGCTGAAAAGCATTTTTTTGAATTTGGGAAATTCAGTAGTAGTAGTGCAGTGGTTTTGTTTGTATTTTTTTTCAAAAAACGGGAGCTTATGTCAAAGTGACTGAGCTATCCCATACAAACACTACTTATTTCCTTTTGTATGCTCATGGGGCTGCATAAATGGGTTACGTCAATGTGACTGACCCTGGAAATAACTACTAATTTTTTTTTTGATGAGACTGCACACAACATCTCACATTTTTTCATTAAAAGGGAATTTTTTTTTAGGGATAGTAAGTCCATGGGACTGCTATCCAGGCACATCATTTTTTTTCAGAAAAAATAGTATGTCCATGGGACTGCTATAAAGCATCAAAATTCCTAATTAGTATGTCCAGGGGACTGCTAATAAACAAAAATTTCTAATTAGTAGGTCCAGGGGACTGCTAATAATCATTTTTTACTAACATTCGTGTTGGTAGCGCCACCTACCCACAATCACATAACATAAAAAAGGACGCTATCTCTTTTTCGTGGGAAAGTTAAAATAGGTGCATTGGATTGCAGTAAACGGTAGATAGGCATAAAGGAGCAGTTAACTTAAGTTTAGGCTTCATGATAATATGCTTATATGTATGTAATGTTATATACCTACCTACCTATATAACTACCTACCCAAACCTACCTTCCTACCTTGAAAAATACCTATGGAAACAACTAATGAGAATATAAAGTGCTGGTGAGTGACTAACGTTAAAGTGAATTAACTAGTGGAACATTTAACTAAACGAACCAATACATGTTTTTGTCGTTATGTACTGTACTTTCGTGAAGATTAAGCTAGAAAAATCAGACTTTTGAGTTTTTTCATTTTTTTTCAAAAATACTAGAAAGCCCGTCGTCAGTGCTGACCGACGCTTTCTAGATGAACATGTAATCTGTGATATTGTGTATGTAGTGCAACCAGCTCACTAGACTTACTTATCTAAATGAGTAAACGAGACCTAAAGCATTTAGATACAAAAAATGTGATAGACTCTGAACTTCGGAGAGGTAGAAACAGGGGAAATAGTTCGAATAGTAGTACAACAGAAAATTCGGAGAAATCACAACTGGACAACAACAGTACTACAGCTACACAAGATATTGCGAAAATTTCAACCGAAAGTGAAAACAGCGACTCGGATAAGGATTTATTCGACGATTGCTTTGAAGAGACAGAGAACAGTACAACAACAGCAGACACTAAGGAAGTTGAAACAAAACCCGAAATAAAAACCCCAGTCAACACTAGTTCACCTTCAACACCGAAGATGGCACTCACGAAGGAACAACTAGCAGAAGTAGAACAACTCTTTAAGGATCGATACGATGGTCACATCGGATTCCTGCAAAAAGAGAACACAGCACTCAGGAATGAGTTGGCAACGCTAAAAGCAGCAACATTTGTAAATCCCAAAGATGTCATCGATAAACTGGACTCTTTAAAAATGGTGTCAGTGACAACTGACCTCCCGAAACCGTCATACAACCCTAGAAAAATTACAGCTGATGCGTTTCTAACGGAATGCGAGAGATACTTCTCTAGTCTAGGTCATAAGGACAATAACCATTACATGACCATGATTAAACAGCTGTTGAACGAAACACAGAAAGGATGGTACGACCATCTAGGCTGCTCTGCAAAAGATTGGAAGGACTTTAAAACTCAATTCATCGACCGCTTCGACGGAAAACATGAAAAAACCGTCAGACTTCAAGAGGTCACGACCCGCAAGCAGAAACATTATGAGGTGACCGAAACTTTTATCTACGATATGGTGAAGCTGGCAAAGTACTGCTTCCCAACGCAATCAACCGAAGAACATGTGACTCTGGCTCGGAATGCCTTACACCCAAGCCTTGCTAAAGTTTTTGGAACAGGACAGATTAAGACAATTCCCGACCTCGTATCCGCTTGTCGCGATGCGACAAAGATATTGCAGGATGGAGGTGAAGAAGATATTCCACCAATGACGGAATATGATAAGAAGTCAAGAAATGGAAAGCAGAATAACTTTAGAGGTTTCGGCAGAGGCCGTGGGAATTCTAACCCGCCACGAGGTGGGCAAGCGTCACGTGGTGGGCAGCCGCCACGTGGTGGACAATCGTCACGTGGAGGGCATTCTGGAAGCTTTAGGAGAGGACCTAATGGAGGAAGTTTCAGAGGAAACGGTCGTGGTAACTTCAGAGGCGGCAGAGGAAACGGTTATCAGAACCGCAACCGACAAGCTCAACAACAGCCTGGCTCGAGTGGCACGAGTTCCAACTCCAATCCACCGAGCAAACCAATCCACTGTAACAAGTGTCGTGGAGCAGGACATAAGGCATTTGAATGCCCAAGTCAAATGGGAGCAACCATGTGCATCTTTGATGGTAATACTTGGATTCCAGACCATGGGTCGGTAGATTCCAAGTCGGATTTAAACTCCAGCGGGGAACTGTGAATACCGCAACACAGTTCACCCCAGTTATAGCTGTCTTAAGCGGAATTGACCTCCCACTCATTACTGTCGACTCAAACTTAGCGCCACTATCAACTTTATTAGATTCTGGCGCATCATTCTCAGCAATTAAACTTCATTGGGCAGAAAGATTTGATCCAAACTTCACAATCACCGACAGTGGCTTCATCATCGTAGCAGACTGCGGAAAAGTGAAGAGATTAGGTGAGATCGAGATCAACCTAATCATCGGGAATCGTAAGATGCGAGAACGATTCTCAGTAATGAAGAAAATACCTTTCGACGTGATAATAGGACTAGACATTATGAAGAAACATAAAATCGTACTTGACTTAGGAAATGATCGATTCTGGTTCAGCGGAGAAGAAGATAAGAAAATCCCTATTGCGGAACGAATCGGAGAAGACAAAGCGAGAATCAACATGACTATCGGACTTGGGACAGAAAATTATACAGAGAAGGTTAAAGCCTTACTCCGAAAATTTCCAACAGTAGCGCGCACTGACGGAAGAATCGGAAGAACAAACTTTGGCTATCATGTCATAGAAGCCAGTGGTCCACCAGTCTATAGTCCCTTTAACAAATATCCACCAGAAAAACAAGAATTCATCAATGAAGCATGCGAGAAGTTACTCGCTGAAGGATTGATACAACCAGCTCAATCACCTTATTCATCACCAGTCGTTTTAGCGCCGAGTAAGTCGAACAAGTGGAGATTATGCATCGACTACCGAAAATTGAATGAACAAACCATACCGAACAGAGCACCGATGGAATCAATCCATCATATGCTACGACTGATACCACATGGATACATATATTCATCGATTGACTTGGAGAAAGGTTACTGGCAAATGATGTTGGCGAAGGAATCCGTAGAGAAGAGTGCTTTCACAACTCAAGATGGACACTTTGAATGTCTTGTCATGCCATTCGGATTAAGGAACGCTCCAGCTTCGTTTCAACAACTTATGAGGCGTGTCCTCCATGGATACATCGGAAAGTTCCTGAGAGTATATCTGGATGACACTTTAATCTACAGCAAGACCAAAGAAGAAAATCTACACCACTTGGAGTTGGTATTTGAACGCTTGAAACAAGCAAACTTAACGATAAATGAGAGCAAATGCATCTTCATCTCGGACGAGGTTAAATTCTTGGGTCACATCATTGGTCCTTCGGGACTGAAGAAAAACCCAGCTACCATGCTGGCGATCAAGGAATATCCAGTACCCACTTCAAAGAAATGTATTCAGAAGTTCATGGGACTTTGCCAATGGTATCACTCATTTGTGAAAGATTTAGCAGCGATCGCAGAACCACTTTATCGACTAACGCTACACGATATCATCTTTAAATGGACAAAAGAACAACAGAGAGCTTTCGAAACACTGAAGAAGAAATTATGCGAAGACGTGATGCTCTCAGCAATCGACTACTCCAAACCTATCGTTTTAAAAACGGATGCATCCGAGATTGGCGTAGGCGGTTGCGTATGCAACACGATCGACGGAAGTGATAGACCAATTGCCTTTACGAGCAAGTTGCTCACGAAATCTCAACGTGCAGCACACATTTACGAGAAGGAAGCTTTCGCAGTGATATACTGCTACAACAAATTTAAAGAATTTCTGGATGGACAACACTTTACGATACAAATCGACAACAGAGCTTTGCAATTCATAAAACATATGAAGGAAAGAAAGCCCAAGATCATGCGTTGGGCGATTGAAATGTCAAGTTGGGACGCTGAAATAGTCTTAACCAGCGGGAAGGATAACCTGGAAGCAGACGTGCTGTCTAGAAACCCCATTAAGCCTATCAAGGGCGAGCTGGATTTGTTCAATGACGACGAAGACTACAAATACGTTCCTGTCCTATCTACAATCTTTGGCAATACCGTAACGCCAGAAAGACTAATCGAAGAACAGAAGAAGGACACAGACCTTCAGAAAATTATCTTGGCCCTAGAATCAGATCAGAAATCGGAAATAGAAGAAAAAGGCTATAAAGTCATGAATGGCATCTTGATGAAGAAGATACTGTTTGATATAAGGATCGATCCAGAAGAAGATGAAAATATTGGAATCATCAACGCGATGGGGAACGCGGATGACCAAGAGAAACCTGTGGAGGCAGCGGTGCTGGCTGAGGGTTTCAGCCTTAACATGATTTCAACGATCAGAAAAGAGATTAAGAGAAAATCAAAGGGCAAGAAGCCACAGAAGAAAAAACAAGTACAGAGGATCAAGATCAAGACCGTAATGAAGAAACCAGAAAGAAAGTACGGAGAGTACTATGTGCCGGTGATACCGAAGTCACTAAGGCAAGAAATGTTGCAAATGTTTCATGACGCACCAGAAGCAGGTCACTTAGCAACGACACCAACACTTAAAAAGATCAAGGACCGAGCTTACTGGGAAAGCATGAATAAGGACATCAGGAAGTACTGTCGAGAATGTCAAGTCTGTCAAGGAAGCAAAGCGGTAAGACAAGTACCGTATGGACTTATGCAGACAGTCACGCCACCGTCACACGTTTTTGAACACGTGTATACGGATATCTTGGGACCTATGGTCAAGAGCACCAAGCAAAACGAATATTGCTTAGTTGTGATATGTGGATTGTCAAGATGGGTAGAGTTATTCCCAATGCGAAAAGCGGTCACGACAAAGATCATTGAGCACTTAGAAGACTCAGTCTTTTGTCGTTTTGGATTCCCGAAGGTTCTTGTTTCGGATGCTGGAAGCCAGTTTACATCAAAATTAATGGAGAAGTTCTGCCAACAGTGGAACATAACACAGCGATTTACATCGCCCTACCGTCATAATGCCAACATGGCAGAGAGAACGATCCAGACACTGAAGCAGATGCTCCAGGCTTACGCGTCAGACAAGCAGACCAAGTGGGACGAGCACATACAGAAATATGCTTTGGCGATCCGTACGACTATTAATTCTACAACAAAAGTGACCCCAGCTTTACTCAATCTTGGAAGAGAGATACCATTCGCATTTGATCGCGAACTGTCAACTTTAGAGGACTTAGATCCAGCCACATACGCAGCAGAATTGAAGTTGTTACCAGAACGACTGCGAGAAGTTATCAAGGAAGTTCGTGAGAACATCAGACAAGCCCAGATCATCCATAAACAGAGTTACGATAAGTCCAGGAGACCACACGATCTCATGACTGGAAACTGTGTGATGATAAAGAATCACCAACTATCCAATAAAGCCGCGCAAGTGATGCAGAAGTTGAACAGGCGTTGGATAGGGCCATACCGACTCGGCCGGATGATAGACGAAGTGACTTTTGACATCCTGACCATCCCCGAAGATAAGTCAATTGGAGTAAGACATGTTGCAGAAATCAAGAAATATATTCCACGAACCGGAATAGCAGCAGAGGAGTTGAAATCTCCCGAATGCAAGGAGACAAGCCCGAGTACTCGTTCAGATGGCGCAGAGAAGCCAAGAGTTAACTATGGGACGATGTCAAATTATAATCTACGGAAGAGAGTGTCAAAGTGAACTTCTTCCTAGAAAATCCTTTTTCCCCTTATAACCTTGTACATATGTAAATAGATTCAGGATAGCGTTAATTATCCTACTCATAAGAAAATTATACTAGTATTTAGAGTTAACTGCGCAGATGAAGAGTTAGTTATAGGAGTCATGTCGAGAGAACTGAGGCTATTGGTAGTTATGGCTTATAAGAAGCATAAATTCATAGTTTCAGGGCATGTTGCTCCATATTCATACCGATCGGAGACGTGAAAAATCAATGTTATGACAAGGTGTCTGGCATTGGCATAAGTCGTTATGACAAGGTGTCTGACGGCGTCAAAAAACCATAAGTCGTTATGACAAGGTGTCTGGCGACGAAATTATGTCATTATGACAAGGTGTCTGTGACAAAAGTCCGTAATTATGTTCAAGGAACTGATTACTGATTATGTTATTTTCCAGATGGAGGAGTCTAAAATGGATTTTGCGGAAAAGCGGAGATCTTGTGCAAGAGAGTTTGGTCGAGCTAAGTTCAGACCGTTTGAAAGACCGAGTTATGAGACGGTCAGAACAACAACTGGTGGAAGTTACGTCAAGAAGGGATATATGTATAAGGAGTTTCATCAGAACAGGATCCGGGTAAACCATTACCCTCTCTATCAAAGAGAACATCCTCATAAGGACGTCATCAAGCGATGGACGATCCCTGATTCCATTTTAGAGCCACCTCAGTTAAAACTCACCCCTAACACATTCCCAAATACGAAATGGGTGAATGCGAAATTCATGTTCGACATCATGATGACGGACATCCTGCAGAGCAAGCAGATCTTTGTTGATACGGAATTCTCTTTGGATCACGGCTACCAAGGCCCTTATATATCACTCATACAGATAGCAACAAAAGGATCTGATTATTTGATTGACGTTTTTCCACTCTGGAATGAGATTCAGCGCTTGAAGCCAGTTTTTGAGGGCACAAAAATCCTGAAGGTCTTCCATGCGGGCGTAAATGATATCCAGTATCTACAGCGATTCTTTGGCATCTTCACCGTAGCTTGTATTGACATCCAGATTGTTCACGACATCTTAGAGGATGAACAGCAGAAAGGGTTTGAGTGGCTGGTTGCGAAGTATCTACCGATTGAGAAGGAACCGGAGATGAAGTACATGCAAGGAGCAGACTGGACTCATCGTGATCAGGATGGCAACATCCATGAGAAGCTGAAATTTTATGCGAGGCGTGATGTGCATTATGGTTTGCGCATCTGGGAAAACCAAAAAATTGAATTGGCAAGCCGAAGCGGCGGCCATTTTAAGTTCCTGACCGATAAGTCACGTCAACTCGCAATGACCCTTGCGAAGCCAATAGGAAAGCTACAGCCACCAAAATACCCTGAGATGGTGCGACAGTTGAGCGGTTGTCGTCAATACCTGTTCGACGAGCTACTGGCCTGGAGAGATGAAGTTGCTAAGAACCAGGACTCAAAGCCACGATTTATCGTGAGTGATGAAATTTTACTTGAAATCGCCCAGAAACGATGTCTTCCAGATCTATGGCCAGAAGAAGAAAGAAAATACCGTTGGTGTAGTAAAGCAGTGACAGTTGACATTGATGCAGTGCAACGTCTTGTCATGAAATACCAAGCAGAACACAAGTCCCTCACTCACTCAAGTGAAAAAGTAGAAGAGAAGCAAGCTGAATCTGCCGAGCAAGAAGAAGATGAATCCTTTGAAGTAACGATCCTGAACGAACACTGTATTGAGAGTGATATGTTGGAGCTAATGGACACAGAAGCTGAGAATCCAGTGACCAGAGAAGCAGAACCTGAAGTCGTTTCAATGATGATGGACGAGACAAGGAAGGAAGAAGCCCCACCTCATGTGGAATCCAATAATATAATTATTGAAAATGATAATGATAATGATGATATGATGTCTGTTGAGATGGAGGGAAATGAGTTAGAAGAGAATTTTAGGAATTTAGAAGTTTCAGTGGAAGGCGAGAACAGAAGTGTTCAGATAGAAGAAGGCATAATATTACATGCAGAGGAAGATTTGGAGTTAGGAGTTTGTAGTATGAATGATGTTTGCACAAAGTGTTTCCGTCCGGGACACCAAGTTTTTCAATGTAAAGTAAATGTTCAAGAGAATAAGTTGGAAATCCAAAGACGAAAATATTATTATTCAGAGAAATTCCCAGATTATTTTGCAATGCGCCGTAGAGAGAGAAATGTGAATAAGAAGGAAGCGAAAAAGAACAAAAAACGTTTAGACCGCAAGGGGCACAACCCGCCCGGGGGGTGTCCCAAAGGAGGTCGTTTTGGGGCGCGTTGTGAGAAGAAGGGACGCTGGTCCCGTCAGAAAAAGGGAACAAAGTGAGAGGAAGAAGGGAGCGAGAGTTTGAATGGTTATTTTTTATAACCAACATAGCAGAGATAGAGTCACCTGAGTTTGTTGACAAGATACTTGTCAAAAATAAATATATAGTTAAGATAGGGAGAATGGAAAAGGAAAAAGAGAAGAAGCATTCAATATCGTTTGGGCAAGCAAAGGAGGAGGAAGCAGGTTGAAGAGAGAGAAGAAGCAGGAAAAAGTAGTTAGCGTCTTCGACTTTTCAGTTTTGAAAATTTATTTGTTTGTTGTTGTGTGTGGGAGATAAAAGTATGGACAGTTAAATTTAATTGTTGTGTGCCTAACTGTTTTGCATAAAATATATGCAGTAAATAAAAATTAAAGTTTACTCGTTCCCTAAAAAACTGTTGTGTGTGTGTCCTGCCTAATTGCATCATCATCATCCGTTCTAACTATTGCTACTGGAGTGTTGTCGGTTGGACAGTGACCGGAAGAGAAGTGTGTGTAATCCGCTGGTGATTGGGAACCTGACGCTGGAGAAAAAAGTAAGAGAACTAACTGTAATAGTAAGCGTTAGGGAATGCATTGTAGTGACGCATAATTAAAAAATATATACGCCCACATCAGCCAACATCACAAAATATATACATACACCACATTACGTTCTGATAATGGAAAGGCGTTTCAAGACGTTTACTAGCAGCTGAATGCTCGAAAGATATCACGCAACTGTCATTGGTTCCACTGCTACGAAAAATACTCATATATCCATATGACATGATTTGGTGGTGACAATCAGTGCTCGTTTATTAAAGTCATATTGTGAACAATTACTTCTTAAAGGTAGCAAGAGTCAAAAATATAAACAACAATTTCTTCCGGCGCTCTCTGAGATGTTTGTGAAAGAAAAATTTCATTGCGAATTTTATCAGGCATGGAAAAGGCACGCGGATGCGCGGATGGCATCCGGAGAAAATAGGTGGAGATAAATCCACATAGTGTCAAAAATTAAACATTTTAAGATTTTTTACGGAATATTATCAACTTTTCCACTTCAAATTGTCACAAAATCAATAATCCCGTCCATAAATGTCAATTTTTAATGACGAAAAGTAATACCACCGGTATGTTTCATTGAAATATGGTCGGAGAAAATTTGCTGATCCGGAGAAAATATGTCGAATTTTCCATATCTGAATTTTATGTAGTTAAGTATTTAATTTAATCGAGTTCTATATTATATTCATTACTTCAAATCATTCTGAGAAGGAAGTTAATACTTATCCGCTTTTCATCGTTATAGGAGCCCTTACATATAGCTATCGCTGAGTATACTTTAGCTATTAGTCGATTACATTCGGGCAGTAGAATCATAGCCAATTTTGCTAAGTGTGATCAGGAGAGTAAGTTTTAGGTAGCTTCTGTAAGGCAGCACTATTTCAGTTATGTGATTATACATTTAATTAATTTATAATATCGTAGCTTTCCATCTGGCAGCACAGAAAGAGTAATATTTTATATTTTGCGATCATTCCTGCGACGCTTTTTTCATCATAAAAATTTAGTAACTCGCTCAACTACGTGTCATTGTACTGATTTCTATGCTATCTCATATTAACTGGATACCCAATTTTGGGGAATAAAATTATCCACCAACAAGTTTTTGCCAAGTTGAAACAACATTCTGAGTTGACGTTACACTTTTATCTAAATACTAACCAGAATATTTAACCATTTGCTTTGAGATGTTTACTAAATTCCATTCTTTCTGAAGAAAAATCGTCTTTTAATTGAATGGTTCACCGTAGCAGTGTACATGGAGCCCAACCACACAAAATTGTATTGACATTTCGTGAGTATTATCAATAATAGTTAACGCAGACAAATCCCTGATTAGAACTATTGTGTAATATATGTTCAAAATTGTATTGTGGCTATCGTGAACGCAACATACGTTTGCTTAGCGTCACGTTCGTCCGATAAAATATTGAGTATTTCTTTCAGCAAACAATTATCCTGGCTGGCGCCCATTGCTGAAATGCATCTATTTATGGCAGCCGTGACGATCATTTTAGTCTCACTTATAATGCATTGTTGTAACCTTGAGCGACGGCGCATACCTGGGAGGCGCCGCATACCTGAGCACGCTATGAAGTTTCAAGTTTCACCTCTAAACGCTTATTTTCTGAAAAAAATGAAACCTCATTTTGCAACGATGGAAGGGATTCTAAACTTTAAAAGGAGTTACGAGGATCTAATCCGGAAACACAATATAGTTCTAAATGCGTCACAAATTCTAAACCTCTTTGAGAATATGCACTGCTATGTACTAATTGACAACTTTCTCAATATAGACATGTTCCCTTCTCACACAAGTGCTATCGTGAGAAACCCAAAACTGGCCATTCAACATATTCATTACAAGAAAGGGCGAAAAATTAAGACACCGCAGTTAATATGGATTTTATCCGGATTTGCGTACGGGATATACACAAATCACAAGGAACTTGTCACTAATGGTACTCGCTACGAACTTGGCTGTCCCATTTCCAAATATTTTGTTGATATGTATGCAAGAGAAGATATAACTCACGACAAGTGCATGAGAGTCCTCTACTATTTGTATTCCGTAAACGCTAAGCCATGGAATTGTCGTATACATGTGACACTGCAATTACCTCAACATGCTACATCCGTTAAAAGATATCCACTGGATTTTAGGTTTTACCCTCCGTTTCCTCACGAGGTGAATACAAGCGCAACTTTTTTCGCCTACAGGCCACCATTTCGCAAGTACTCGATTCATTTTGAACTGCGGATATTTTAAGGTCGTCATTGGCTAGCAATCATTCGTATCTCCTGGTATTATGGCCGTGGTTGATCCTTTAAAACACACATGTTTAATCTCAAGTATCCTCATTTCTTAAACAATATCGGCGCCTGCGAAAAATTGGCCTGAAGGCGAAAAACGTTGTTCACAATGTTAACGCAATCGTAGCACTCTATGGCAACGCAGCTACACATTTTCATCAGTCACAAAGACAAGGCGACGACACCAAATGATATAAAGCAGTTTTTAATGTACGAGTCCGCAAGTTATGTGGGCCGGAGTACATACGAAAGTTTGTGTTATGAACATCATCCTCCCGCATACAATAAAGTAACAATATTCATAACTCTGGGAAAACAAAATGACGTAGTAGTAGAATACGCAAGGCTCAAATCGGGACACTCTGAAAATGCTGACGAGTCACAAGTATCCGTGCTCTTCAAGCCGATGCAGTTTAATGATTTAAAACAAATTTTCAAAGTGGTCCCAGAAGAAGTTGAATCACGGTGGTGGATTAAAACGCGTTATAGTCAGCCGTTTATTGCGCGCGCTGTTTCTAAGATGCGTCAAGTAATTCAAAACTTTCGTAAGGATTTCTCCGTGATTCGGGAGTCACAAGGCTTCTCAAAGTCGTTACGTATTCCAAAACACAATGATATTTTCCATTCCGGCATAGCCGGTTTACTTTTCCATGTGTTGACCAACGCTACTGTGGTTGCTGAACGAGGAAATTTGCAAACACATATTGACTCACTATTGCAAGTTACTATATCGCATTCATTCGACCTTCCTTCGTTCCGTCTATCGTACAATGACATGTTTCTTGAATTATCGTTTGTGACTTGTGGAGGGGGTCTTGGAAACGATGGCAGGACGGCTCTGCAGGAATTGTATATCGCGTACGATAACTGGGTTTGGGCGTCAACACTAGCAGCAATTTTCATCTTGGCAGAGTTTCATCGTAGATTTGCTGACGCATTTAAGAAAAGCAGCAAGATATTATTGTATGTAATGCCTATCATCAAAGTGCTGCTGGAGCAGGGCGATCCATTTCTATCATCTTGGTGTAAAAGACAACATTTTAGGATAACCATCGCAGCATTGTTGATTGCGGGAACGGTTTTGAGTAATGGATACAAAAATACAAACGTGTACAAATTGATATCACCAAGACAAGTGGTACCATACACAGAGCTACAGCAACTTATTGACCATCGTTTTGACATTGTAACTGGATTGGGAGGAATGAGCGGTCCAGATTTTCCAGAGTTTAAACGCACATGCTTTAACAATTCCTTCGCAAAATGGCCTCACAAATTGAGTTTTGTGGACCATCGACAGGTAATAGAGTCTTGGAATCCATCGTTTAAGGGGATTTCTCTGCTTACGCAATGGCAACTAGGGAGCACCTCAGAGAGGCGTGGTATGAATATAATCAAATTTTTGTATAATACGCACCTTCATCCCAACCTTACCACCATAATTAGCGGAGCTTTTGTCCAACATTATGAAGAACTTTCTGCTGCCACCGACTCAAAATACTCCGCGATTAAGGAAAAGGTGAGCCTAGAAATATTGGACCTGGAGGAACGTGCACTAATGAATCACCTGGAGCGTTGCCAAAAGAGTGCGCTTTTTGTTCCCTCGTTCAAGGCTAGACAATATGCAGCTAGACTATTTCATCATCATCCCGAATACCGTGTCTTTATTTTCGAGGATCAACGGAATCGGTCAATTGGCTTTCAGCTGACAGGGAATATCCATCCCAATGTTATTAAAAGAATAGAGGCTATTCGGGTTTCCGGGCTATGGGACTGGTGGCACAATTTCATAACTGAGAGGACTGGTTTCTCACCAATACTGAAGAATTCTACTCTTGAAACACCAAGTATGGATGGAAACGTGTCCATCATATTCTTGATGCTGTTATCTGGAATGGTAGCAGCGTCTATCGTCTTTCTCGTTGAGCAACGTGCCAGTATTTTCAATTACATTATAAGTGGTGGTAAGGGAGTAGGTCAAATGTTTGCGCTGGTATTGCAAACCCTTTTGTATTTGCTTAAAATTCCAATACGACGTATCTTAGTAAAACTGTCATGTCATTCGTTTGCGGAACGGCTCGCATTGGAGATTTTATAATATAAATCGGCAGAAAGTTGCTGCTCTCGCGTATGATGGCAAAAATACATCTTGAGCCGCTGAGAGCAATTTTTGAAAACAAAATAGTATCAACTTTTGGGTTTCGACTTTCGCTGTTATCTCTTCGACGATATATTAAAAGAGTTAATGAACGGGGATTGGAAATCATTTGTAAGGAGCTATTTTGGAACGGTTGTCAATTGAAGGAAAGCGTCTCTTTGGGGTTGGTGCAATGCTGTCCTAGAACAAACTCGTGGAGCCAGAATATGGAAGAGGCGCAACCTGATATGACTTCACTATTGCAGATGTTTGCTGAAGACATTTTATGGGACGAAATCCATTTCCAAATGGATCGTATCGAAACATGGACGTTCGGATGGTACATCCGATGATGCATAGTAGCACCCCCTTGTCATATATTATTAATTGTATACAAGATAATGAATTCATATTATTTTAATTGTTTGCTACACAGCGAAAAGGATGATTATTGTAATTAAATGAATATATCTAATATATTAATATTGTGTAATGGGTTACAGAATTCGTCAAAAATGTATGGTGCATACAAGAAATAAACATACGCATACACAAATATTAAGCTCCCGGAATTGGCTAGTAAGAAAACCTTTCGCACTTTGTGGGGCTAGTTGACATACATTCTAAAGTGTCACGGCGGCACCATGAAATGTCATCGCATAATATTTCCGCAATGTATACGTTCAAACAAAATATGTTTTTGCACTTGGTGTCAAACCAATTAGGACATAAATTGTACCACGGATGCTTGAACTATAAATAACATGTACCAACATTGCAGTTGAAAGTGCAGCCTGTGAATGGAGGTCACACAAATTATATGCTGCCTACTAACTGCGTATACTACATCGAATTCAATTTAGAGTTAAAAATATTTGTTGTAGTACGCGAAAATAATTCGGAATGGTCAATGTGTTTAAATGTATTTAAAAATAAATCGAGCTGGTAACTTTACATCGTGATATAACAGAAATGTTTGCACTGTTGATATGGCAAACATAACGTTGTTGAAATGAAATGCAGTTAAACAACTCTGGATAACTTTTACATGATTTGTCATAATATATTCATATATGTTAAGGGCAAACAAAATGTGATTGCGAAGAATAAAAATATTCCGTGTATTCCAATCTTTGCTGGACGGAAATACAAACGAAATGTAGGTAGTTGTCTAAGACGGGAGGGCAACCTACCTGAAGTTATGCCGTCGTATCATTGGACAACCTCGACGCTCTCGCGCGTATACAAAAGTGGCTTCTACAGATCTGCCCGAATGGTTAAAATCCTTCACCAAAATTGTTTAGTGAGTGCATACGATTGTGTGTGATTTTTATTGGACTTGTGTATAGTTTGGAAATGAAATATGCAGAATAAAAATTGTATAAATGGAAATGCAGAAGTAATATTTTCAGTATTAGCTGGAAATAATATGAAATGTAGCTTTAAACATAAGAAAGGCAGTTGCAATGTCGTTCAGTATAACATTTATTTTATATTATCATATGTATTACTTAAACAAGACACAAAAGTGCATACTCGTTGCAATTTGGTTTGCATTTACCAATGCGACGAAAAGGAATTGAAATGTATTTGATGTCTCGTGTGTAGAAACTCCATCAATTATTCATGCATCAATTGATTTTGCTCCTTGATCGAATGGCAGCGGATTTCAGGAATCTGATGGACTGGAGTATAATTAATTAAAAGCTTGTTTATTATAAAACGCAATATTAAGGAGAAACCAATAATAATTTAATTATGCGCGCAATATATATTCACGGCTCAGCTCGATAGATTATCATGAACGACAGCAAATGGTTATCGTGCCATGCTCCTAACGTTGCGTATTTACAGTATTATAATTTTGCCAACAGAACGTCGTACTCGTGTCTTAAAAATCACTTTGATACTTTCATATATACACTTTGCGTAACTATACTTACATAATATGATACTAAGGCTTTCTCTATCACATTTTATCAACAATAATATAAATAGTAGATGTTTCAAGTTATAATAGCGGCAAATATTCTACTTTGATGGATACCAGCATACACGATACTCACATATCTGCTTTGCGGGTCTAGAAATATGTGTGCAGAATCGTTCTCCTATTTATTGCTTCCTACCAATCTGTTTTATTAGCAGCCGAAACTAGATTGCGTCGTATTTGACTACCAAAACATATTGGAGCATTTAAACTAATGACAATAATTTTAATTATTTCAACCAACCACTATAGTTTGATAGCATTTGAATTATTAACGATTTTAGGTAAGCATATCCAACAAAATAATGTTGCTGCGTATGTCCAGATTCAGAACGTATGTTAATATCTAAGTTCAATGACTAAAGGCCAAAATGGATTGGTGGATTTTTTTTCGAATATACTGGCATCTAATTGTAATTTCTTGTTTTATGATATGAGCTTTTTATGTTGTGCCAGTTTATAACATTCGTCGACTCGAGCCATCACGAATACTATTCTAACCGAATTTAAATAATTCGTTCTAACGAGACAGTTGGTAACCGTCCCTTATAGCTTCCATACTTATATAGCATTTGGTTTCATAAAATCTTGTTGATCGTCACCACTAACTGTTGCTGTGCCGCAAACAACAAATGATAAACTGCGACGTTGTTTTTCTTACGAGAATTACGATACTTCGGAAGAATTACTGGGCTCGTTTAGCGCGACGTGGATATTTGGGAGTAGGGCTTGGCGTTACTGAATGTAGTATACTGACTCAAGGAAAGTACAGAATTTTCAAACTTTACTCCCTCGCAAGCGTTTAAGTACGCCAATTCATTCGGAATTTCAGCTCACTATATTGGACATATTTTGTATACGGAAATAATTTTGGGTTTAAAGTATATGATACAATTATGCTCCAATTGATAAATTCTAATATGGTAAATATGGAGTCTAATTTCTATTTACTAGTGATGCTTTCTCTATTGTGCAGCACAACTGTTGAGTCATCCGAACAAATTCAAGTTGAAAACCTTCACGATTACATAAACGTGTTATCAAACAGCCAAATATTCTTAATAAACTACATGGGTGCTGACATTAGTGATCAAATTGAACAGCCGTTAGTGTTGTTGAGATATTTCGCCTACGGTGGATGGTTTCGGCTTGTTCCTGTAGAATATAAACATTGTAGAAACGATAAGGTCTGTCAATACTTGGACGAGAAAATCATGACCGACTTTGGTGGTTTAATTGACAACCCGGTAATGGTACTTGGAAAGCATATTAGACACAAGGTGATAATCTATCTGGAGCCTCCTGCCTACTCTGACGACAGTACATTCTACTGGACGGATGACTACGGCGAATATTTGGAAGAGCCAGTGAGTGCCAGTGTATTTAATGAATACGAGTTTAGCAATTATGCGAACGTGATGCTGAAGACAATGCCAAGGTTTTTTATTTTGGTGAAGCAGACAACCGCCGTGAATATACACAGGGATGCAACGTATATATCGTGGAGTTTATCCCTGTGGTGGAATATCCGCCCCCCAATTGAAAATAACTTCTTTATAGTTTTGCAGACAAGACAATATTGGTCAGAGAAACAGTTCACAGGCAATCGCCAATTAGCAATTACTACTAACTTCGTAGCATGTTTCTTCTGCTCACGGTGTGCTAAAGTTATCTTAACGAGATTACTGGATATCACGACTAAGAAACATTTTACAGCAGAGACACTTGCAGGAGTTTCACAACTATATGGGCGGCCATTTAAGATACTTATTCAGCTGAGATACGGCGTCGCATGGGAGGATATTTCCAGTCGCAAGACTTACGTTGGACTCATGAAACAACTGGGCAGATTTTACCAATTTTCTCCTGAAGTCATCCATAGCCTATTGGACACTTATTTTTTATCATCGATTTTTCCAGCAAACTCATCGTTGCTCTTCAGATTTGGTAACTTGCGGAAGCAAAAAAGTTTTTTGGTACGCTGAAAATGAATTGCTGTGTGGCGATGAAAAGCAGCAGTGGCTTCTGAGCCCCAAGTGTACTTCAATACTAACCGTAAATTGGCTCAGTTTCAGGATACGTCGCTAATACTTCATCACCATCGCTTGAGGTTTGTAAGTTGTCACATGGAGCGACAGTTTTGGATTAAAGGGCTAACAAAATTAGTCGATACATTTAACGTACAAATCTGGTACATGTCTGTGATCTGCATAATAATTACATCTTATCTGATATGCACTGCCGTAAGATTCTACACACAAATTAGCCAAACGTGTAACAATACGTACATTGTGGATCGAATGCCGTTTGGATATGCCGTCTTTCGGCTCCTCGTACTCGTATTGGATCAAGGGTCCGGCTTTTTCACTTGGCCGTCAGTGAGAAACAAGTTTTTTTATTTCATTTTGGCTTTCTCGATCATCGGTAATGAGTTTAAAGGACATACAATGACGGACTTGATTACTCCCCAACCTCTGCTCCCATTCGATTCGTTTGAAAGACTTGTAGCGTTTCAGTTCAAAACATACACGCTCCCAATTAAGATTGGTGAAACCGGGCTTAGACAGGTAAACGACTAATGGACGTAACTTCCATTAAATTAACCAAAGATCGGTAGCTGATGAATTATTAATTATATTTTACGCATAAGCATATCCATCGCGTTCCTAATGTATGTCCAACATAAGTGGTAGCCTCAATACCTCAGTCCACCGACCATAAACCAAAATCGATTAAAGTATGGCATATACTGAATTTAAATGTTATTCGACTGTGGAAGTCTTTTTAGTCGCACTGGTATATAACGTTCGTAGACCTCAACCTGCTCATAAAATTATAACGGTAATGTTAAAGTCCCCATTGATGTGGGACAATTTTAGCAGTTCATGATTTTTATTTGAACCTATTGTGTGTCTTCTTTTTACTAAATAAAACAACAAAATTGTTGCACAAAGTCAACACGAACGATTCCAATAAGCAATGTATTGAGAACAGAATGACGGTGCTTGGTGTAAACTGTTCCAAAATAGAACTTCTGAATCTATGACTTGTGGTGTTGATCGTAAGCTTGTGACAACACCAATTCTTTGCCAGTAAACGCAAAATGATGGAATGAGGGGAGAGACGAGACGACTGTAGTTAACAATAATAACAGACTTTATTTTAACTTTGATTGACATTAACAATTTTAACTTGGTGTTGGAACTAACAGAATGATAACCTCAATCAGTGTTCCCGTGCTCAAAAATAAAAACGTGCTCTTTTAATATGATTAGTAAACGATGAGTTAATGGCAAGTTCTGATAGCATAAACTATCCTCAGAAAATAGTTAAATCAATTAAGCTGGATATTTAAAATAAATAACCCAGGAGTAGCATAAACTACTAACACTCAAGTAATTAGATATCTCAATTATCTTTATTAAAAGAACTCAATAATAAATTAACAAATTATTACAACTTTTAGTGCAGTGCACTTCTCTCTGACAAAAGTCGAACAAGAACAAAAAAACGAACAACTCACTTCTCCAAAGTCGAGAGTGATAATGATACGAGAATAGAAAAGTACAAGTCACTTCGCTGAAGGCGAGTGCGATAAAAATGATAACGGACAAAAAATATACATACTCAAGTTTACAGTTTTACAAAAGATACATAATATGATGTAACAACGATATGCAAGCTCGAGTTTCTAGAATGAACTGAGCTGCAAGTTACAACGAAAAACGAGGGAAAATACTGGTTAATCTCATGTTGCCCCAACTGTGGTAAAAGTTGGTTTAAGGTTGGTTAAGGCTGGGTTACATGTTGGTTAAATGTTGGTTAAAGTTGGTTAAATGTTGGTTAACCTATATAAAACTACACAGGACTCAAATACAAGCATGTTAAGACTAAAAGAAATAAAATCTAATAAATTACAACTCCCATTTCCAACATTCTCCCACCAAAATACATTGTATTTTAAAAAACCGGAAATGGGTTATCTTCATGGCTTCCTTTTACGTTGCTGCTCCCACCGTTTGGTCCGTTCCATCTTTCGTTGATCCCACCTGCCGCACATGAATGGAGTTGCATCTTCAGCTGAATCCTCCCACCATGTAGATGCCGGGCTTATCGATGGGCGTCCCTCACGCCATGGAAGTTCCATTGGATCTGCTCCTCCAGTCTTCTCTTTAGGTCCTCCAGACTGCTCGGGTCCTTTATATTTGCTTGTTTTCTTTAGGATTCCACGAAGCGCTGGGGATTTCTCAACTTTGATCACTTCTGCGGAGTCTGTGGCTATCGCGTCCATGACGGTCATGCTGTGGTTATCTTCTGGTGGCTTCTTATTTTCTCCGGAAAGGACCCATCCCAATTTTGTCTCTTGTGCTGTGATTCCATTATCAAGCTGAATCACATTTCCGGTTAGAAGTCGGCCATAAACATCTCCTCCAATAAGTATCTCGATCTCAGGAGGGAATGCGTCGTTGATCTCCTCCAAGTCATTAACGTAAATTTTATTCTTCTTAAGCAGCAACAATAACTCTTGGCTCCTTCCAATGCGGGGAATGGGGTTGCATATCTTCCTACTTCCTCTCGTTCTCAGCTCGCATTGGACTCCTCCGCCATTCCGCTGAATTTGAATGTTGTACAGCTTATGAGATTCGGCTTTGGTTTCCAAACCTCCAAATAAAGAATGCGTCGCCAGTTCCTGTCCACAGGGCTTGATTCCCAACTCTTTAGCTGTAGACTCCAAAAGATAAGATCGTTGGGATCCTGGATCCAGGAAAGCGCGCACGGTTTTCGTCCGATTGTTTACACGAACGTCTACTACTGTCGTCATTAGCATGATTTTGTCCGTGCACACATGATTGGACAAACCAGCTAAATTTTGTGGACATCCCCACCCTGTCTTGTCATCTGCCTTTAAAGGTGGGCTCGTACTCGAAGTCAGGATTTCTTCATCCTCAAAATTCATCTTTTTCGGCTGAGCCCAATCCGCACTCCTCGATAATGGAGCCGACTCCGGACTCATCCCCGAAAAGTGTTGCTGGGTGCCATGCTCATTATCATGATGATTTGAGCTGCACATAATGTCGTAATGGTTTCCACCACAAAATACGCACATCACTTTAGCCCTGCATTTGTCTGCGCCGTGTCCTATCTTTAAGCAGGCAAAGCAGGCGTTTACTCCATGCAGACGTCTTTTCTTCTCATCAAATGACATTCTCATGGCGGTGAAGCAGTCTCGACTTGGATGACCCTTCCCGCAAAATGTACAGCTACGTTTATTGCTGATGTGAAGTCCAACAAGAGTTTCAGCTTCATCTCCACTGGAGTCATCCTCGTTGCTTGAACTTGATGAACACTCTTGAAATCCAGTTTGAGCCAGCCTTATCTTCCGCTTAATTGAGACTTCCTTCTTCAAAAAATCCATTAGGATGTCAAGTCTGGTACGTGGAGGACTCTCTAGACTTCCATCCTTCTCTGAAAGGGGGCTGTGCTGCCAATTCTTCAAAATCTCCACAGGTAAGCTCGACTCCACCAGTGGGAACAACCATGTTGATGGATCTGCTTGATCCAGTTTCAGCGTCTGAAGCGCCCTCAAATGTGAATTAAGCTGAATTACTAACGTCTCCAGTGGAATCTTGACCTTTGCATTTACGTTAGTAATTACCAGCTTCAGTAGTTCTCGAACATAGACTTGGAGAAGCACGTCGTCATCGCCGTACTCAGACAAAAGGGCGTCCACGACCTCTGGGTAATTCTCCGATGTCTGCTGGAAACTCGATACAATTTGATGCGCTGTTGTTCCAGGCACCATGCTCTGCTTCAGGTAGTGGAATTTGTCGCAGCCTTCCAAGTTGCTATCCTCGTGGATCTTCTTGAACTGTGACCAGAATCCTAGCCACTCCTTTAGCTCACCATTAAATTTAATTAGCTCGATTACTGGAAGTCTGACGTTACTTCTATGAAACCCTGTTCCGGATGAACTAAAACTCTGGAAACTTCCGGTAGGCGAGTGTGACCGTGGTGGAGTATTTGCTTTGGTAGCATGAGAGTCCAAGAAATCTTCAAGTTCGTTCTTCTTTTCCAGGAAACTATCTTGGTACTTGGTTATGTCATCGTACTCCTTTTCCACCGCGTCGTCACCAAGATTATCATCCGTCATTTGGATTTTAATCTTATCGTCCCACTCGTTGATACTGCTGTAGAATTGACAAAGCAGTTGTAGTTTTGCTTTTGCCTTGTTAATCTCTGGAGTCCCTGCCTTGAACATGGCATCCACTTCATTGACCACTTTAGTCAGTTGACCTCGATATGGGCGTCGTCCTTTCTTCAACTGCTCCAACGCCATCTTGACAAGTTTCTTGATCTTGATAAGTAAGTATTAAGCTGGATATCCTTTCTCGAACTGATGATTGTCTTCTTTTGACAGCAGGATATCCTCTCTCGAACTGGTTGGATGATATATACTTTTCACTGGTGAAATCCTCTCGAACGAAATGTCTCTGGTGCCACTAATTAACGTCACTAATCACGTCGGGGTCACCATATGTTGGAACTAACAGAATGATAACCTCAATCAGTGTTCCCGTGCTCAAAAATAAAAACGTGCTCTTTTAATATGATTAGTAAACGATGAGTTAATGGCAAGTTCTGATAGCATAAACTATCCTCAGAAAATAGTTAAATCAATTAAGCTGGATATTTAAAATAAATAACCCAGGAGTAGCATAAACTACTAACACTCAAGTAATTAGATATCTCAATTATCTTTATTAAAAGAACTCAATAATAAATTAACAAATTATTACAACTTTTAGTGCAGTGCACTTCTCTCTGACAAAAGTCGAACAAGAACAAAAAAACGAACAACTCACTTCTCCAAAGTCGAGAGTGATAATGATACGAGAATAGAAAAGTACAAGTCACTTCGCTGAAGGCGAGTGCGATAAAAATGATAACGGACAAAAAATATACATACTCAAGTTTACAGTTTTACAAAAGATACATAATATGATGTAACAACGATATGCAAGCTCGAGTTTCTAGAATGAACTGAGCTGCAAGTTACAACGAAAAACGAGGGAAAATACTGGTTAATCTCATGTTGCCCCAACTGTGGTAAAAGTTGGTTTAAGGTTGGTTAAGGCTGGGTTACATGTTGGTTAAATGTTGGTTAAAGTTGGTTAAATGTTGGTTAACCTATATAAAACTACACAGGACTCAAATACAAGCATGTTAAGACTAAAAGAAATAAAATCTAATAAATTACAACTCCCATTTCCAACACTTGGGTTTTGCTAATTGACTTTGCTCTCTAACTTTACATAATTTAGCTGACGAAAACTGACTTGCTGACTTGACACGAATGAATGCACGCTAATTCCTGAACGTTACGCTTCTCGCGTGCATTTACTACCTAAACATTACTTGTCGGATTGACAACGCTTTTTACTACACTTTTCCCTAACATACTCCCACTAAATTTTAATTGGTTACATTAATTAAAATTTAACTAAAATCTACACATTTGACACTTTTAATTTTAAAATTAGTTAATCCTCATTGTTCCTGATCTCCAGAGGGTAAAGTCGCTGCACAGGTCTCAAAAACACTTCACTTGCTGTTTTCACCTTGACTAAGCGTACTTCCTTGTCTGCTCCAGGAATGGCTTCCACAACGATCCCCGTAGGCAAAAAGAATCCTTTTCTGGTTGTCGTTTCCAACCAACACGATATCTCCCACTTTGACGGTACGACATCCTTTCTTCGACTTGCCATTGGAAATGAGCATGGCAAGATACTCCTTCTGGAATCGGCTTCTCATCTCATCTCTACAGGACTGCATGTTACGATAACATGTGACAAGATGACTTCGGTCAGCTTCATCCACGTCTGGTAGACTTCCGGTACAACAATGGCTGATAAACTTGCTTGTGGTTAACGCGACTAGGTCGTCTCCTTCTTCACTGACATAAATCAACGGACGATTGTTGACCACCGACTCCACATCACACAACAGCGTCTGCAGTTCCTCGTTAGTGACCCTCGATGATCCAAGCACGGAACGAAGTGATTGCTTTACGATTCCGATTATGTGCTCCCAGAATCCACCCCACCAGCAGGCGGTTGGGGGATTGAACTTCCACTTTATTTTTTGAACAGCTGCTGAATCCACCAACTTCTTTTTTCTTCTTGTGTAAAAGGTACCAGCTATTTCCACTCTTCTTACTGCAAAGGCTGGTCCAACTTGAATCCTATCCTTGGGCAGAGGTCCTTCTGGTACTTGAACTGGTGGAGCACGAAATCTTCTACACTTGGCACTTGACTTGATGACACCACGGATGGTGCGACGACTATGGATAATCCAGTATTTTTGTCTTAACTGTGTTTGTAATAACTGGACACCTGCATGACATGACATAATATGCTCCGCCCATTTCAACTTGTGCACAACAGGATCCTTGGACGGAAGTACGAGTGGATATGAGGACTCTCCTCCTTCCCCCGGGAAAGGTCTTGTCTTCAAACGGATTAGTCCACTTCTATCTGCACCAACTCGCAAAATCTTCAACTTTTGACCTCGAGCTCCGTCAAAGTTAACAGCGATGCTGGCTTCATCATCCATTTGTCCAGGGACAGGAACTTGCTTCTCTTCAGACTGTGGTCCTGTCGTTAAATGATTGCCTCTTGTCTTCTTGGCGGTGGTGATGGAGTGAGTTGAGACAAGTTCTTGAGCAGCGGATTCGTCTTTGCTTGCCGTAGTTACATCATCGCCATTAGGTGTGGTTTGTGGTATCTTGTCCTCCCCCAGAAGGTCTTCAAGCTCCATAAGCGTGATGGTTGCTCGTTGCACAATATCCATCTGTACATCTTCAGCTTTCTGGAGGTCTTCTTTTGGTAGGGGGTTGGTTTTCAACATGGCGTCAATCATACCATCGCTGGCGCACAAGACTTCTTCGTAACTTGTTCTCATGTGCGCGTAGATTTCTTGCAGAATGTTGACGGTGAGGGTGACTGATTCCAGTCCTTGATTGGCTTCAACAAGCATGTCTTCACGTCCAAATCTCTCGTTGAGGCTCTGGATCACTTTGGGATAATTATTGGCCGTGACAGGATAACTTGAGACCAATTCTTGTGCAAGGGATCCAGGTATCATGCAGTTTTTCAAGTACTGGAACTTCATCGTGGCCGCCATCGAGTCATCATCATCGATCGTTTTGAAAGCACTCCAAAATTGAAGCCAATCCCTTGCTTCTCCTCCAAACTTAGGTAGCTCCAACTTGGGAAGGCGGTGAAGGTGTGCTCCTCTCTGACTTGCGGAAGAACCAGCAGGGCCTCCACTATTTCGAGAACAGAATGACGGTGCTTGTGTCTACAACTGTTCCAAATAGACTCTGAATCTGGTAACTTGCGGGTGGTGATCGTAAACTTGGAACAATCTCCGGTTCTTGGCCAGTGCACGTAAAAATGATGGAATGAGACGAGAACGAGACGAATGAATATTGACAACAATAATAACAAGGCTTTTATTAACTTTAATGTACAACAATTAACAATTTTGACTTGGGTTTTGCTAATTGACTTTGCTACTAAACTTGACGATAATTTAGCTGACGAACTAACCTGCTGACTTCTTGACACGATGAATGCACGCTCAGTCGTCAACAATCGCCCGTTGACCTACGTGAGTGAAGAAGGAGATGATCTAGTTCCACTCACACCAAACAAGTTCGTCAGTTACTGTGCCACCGGAAGCATACCAGATGTGGATCAAGTGGACCGGAGTCACCTAGTTGCTTGTTACAGGAACATGCAATCCTGCCGAGATGAGATGAGAAGCCGATTTCAGAAGGAGTACCTTGCTATGCTCATCTCAAACGGGAAGTCGAAGAAGGGATGTCGTACCGTGAAAGTGGGAGATATCATGCTTATTGGCAGCGAAAACCAGAAACGGATTCATTGGCCCATGGGGATCATCGTGGAAGTAAGTCCTTCAAAGGACAAGGAAGTGCGCCTAGTGAAGGTGAAGACAGCAAGTGGAGTGTTCCTGAGACCTGTGCAGCGGCTATACCCATTAGAGTTCAACAATAATGATGATTAGTAATTTGAAGAAATTAGAAGTGTCAATTGTGTAGATTTAGTTAAAATTTTAATTCCTATGTAACCATTAAAATTTTGTGGGAGTATATTAGGGAAAAAGTAGTCAAAAGCGTTTGTAACAATGCCGTCAGCGTTGTCAGTACAACGAAAGTTTAGTAGTTGGGTAAATGCACGCAAGAAAGTAATTCTCGCGTTTTTGGCGTGCATTCATTCGTGTCAAAAAGTCAGCGAGTTAGTTCATCAGCAAAATTATGTAAAGTTAGAGAGTCAAGTCTATTAGCAAAATCGCAGTTAAAATTGTTAGTTAATTGTCAATTAAAGTAAAATAAAAGCCCGTTATTATTGTTGTCAAATCTCCTGTCGTTTCGCTTCGCATATCATTACACCATTCCCGTTTTACTGGCTACGTTCTGGTGTTGTCACAAGTTCACGATCACACCCACAAGTCACAAGATTCAGATTCTATTTGGAACAGTTTGGACACAAGCACCGTCATTCTGTTCTCGAAACAATGCAACAGTGAAATGCTTTGGAATATTGGCACAGTTGGCACGATTGTAGAAACTTGAAAATTAAACATACATTTTTACCATTGTTGAGCACATTATCAATACGCGTAAGCAATCTTGTACCAAATACGTGGATATTTTCTGACATACACTTAGGAACGATAATTCATTTGCTCCCGACATCAGCCGACATCATTGTGTTTTGCATATAACTATATTGTGTTCTGGTTGATTGATTTGAGTAATATCAAAATGGAAACGCATTTTTATTTAATAGGATTGCTTTGGTTTGCGTGTAGCCTAACTGTTGAATCAATTGATCAAATTCAAATTGTCAACATTTACGACTACATAAACGCTTTCTCAAATAGT
This sequence comes from Sinella curviseta, assembly GCA_004115045.4. NCBI lineage: Eukaryota > Metazoa > Arthropoda > Collembola > Entomobryomorpha > Entomobryidae > Sinella > Sinella curviseta. The sequence goes on along the minus strand of CM023200.3, from coordinate 13,133,435 downwards.
CAAATATTTGTCATAAACTACATGGGTGCCGAGATTAGTGATCAATTAGAACAGCCGTTATTAACTACCGGAAGCATGAAATGCTTGAAAGGTAGTTATAGCGATTGATCTGTTTGTCTGTCTGTCCGTCTGTCTGTCTGTCTGTCTGTGAACACTCTAACTTCCCTCCACGTTGATCGATTTGGCTCAAATTTGGCATAGAGGTACCTTGGCCCAAGGGCACGACCCCTATTGATTTTCAGCCATGGACCTCGTCATTGACCGGAAGTAGGCGGGTCGACGTCTGGGTGTGCTACGGGTGACCATATCGTCAAAAAATGTTATTGGACAAATCGATAGAGGAGTTCAAGGCGATCATTTTTTGTCAAAACACTATGGGTCAAAGCACTCCCCTGTCGCCAGGGTGGCGTCTGGAAGGGGGAGGGGTCTCCGACCTGAATTTTTTTTTATTGTGTAAATTCAATGGGAGGTTCAATTTGAGCTAACAAGACATACTGAAACAGGTCAAATGTGTATATGGATTGTAAATTGTGCATACATCGCACTTCCGGTAGTTATGTATTAAAGGTTTACACCTTACTAGTTGTTGCTGAGATACTTTGCAGATGATTGGCTTCGGCTTATTCCATTTGAATACAAAAAATGTAGAGCTTCTAAGGTATGCCCAAAGGTGGACCACAAAATCATAAAGCACTTTGTGCGTTTAATTGACAACCCTGCAATGATACTTGTAAAGCATATTCGGTACAAGGTGATAATATATCTGGAGCCTCCTGCGTACTCCGAGGACAGCACGTTCTACTTGACCGCTGACTATGGTAATAAATACCTGAATGAACCGGTCAGTTGCAGTAAATTTAATACGTTTAACGTACTTGGCGAACAAGCGAATAAGTTTCTGAAGACGTTGCCCATTTTTTTTATATTAGTCAAGCAGACAACGGCTGTAAATATAAATAAGGACTCAACATATCTGTCATGGAGTGTATCCCTCCGGTGGAATTTCCGCGCCCCAATTGAAAGTGGGTACTATATAGTTTTGCAGAGAAAACAAAGTTGGTCAAAAAAATATTTCACCGGAAATCGGGAATTATCAATAACTCATAGCCTTGTTGCATGTTTCTTCTGCTCTCATTGCTCTAAAGTGTCTTTGAAGATAATTCCTAATCTCTCAAGTACACAACATTTTACTGCTGAAACCCTTGCTGAATTTCTACAATCGTATGGACGGCCAAGTAGGATTATTATTGAGTTGAGAGCTGGTGTTCCGACAGAAGATCATATATTTAATACAGGCAAGACATATGATGATCTCATGAAACAACTGAGCATATTTTACGAATATTCTCCAGACGTCCTTCATAGTTTATTGGATACGTACTTTTTGTCATCCATTTTTCCAGTAAACACATCTTTCCGTTTTTCGAATCACAATTTTAAAACATTTCGCAACCAAAAAGAATACTGGTACATTGAAGATGAATTTTGGTGTGGCGACGAGGAGCAGCAATGGCTTTCGTACCCGAGAGTATACTTTGCTGCTGATATTGAATTGGCCCAGTTCCAGGATACGCCTCTAATACTTCATCATCATTGCTTGAGGTTTGTCAGTTGTCACCTGGAAAGACAGTTTTGGATTAATGGTCTAAGCAATTTGGTTAATACGTTTGACGTACACACCTGGTACATGTCTGTGATATGTATAATAATTACATCTTATTTGACATGTCGCGCTGTACGATGTTATAAACAAGTTAGCCAGACGGGGAGCACATGCTATATACTGGAGCGAATGCCATTTGGGTATGCCTTTTTTCTACTCCTCGTACTCGTATTGGACCAATGCTCCGACTATTTCACATGGCCGTCCGTGAGGAACAAGTTGTTTTATTTTATTTTGGCTTTTTGGATAATCGGAAATGAGTATAAAGGACATACCATAACGGACTTGATTACTCCGCAGCCTCTCCTTAAATTTGACACCTCCGCTGTCGAGAGCACACCTTCAACAAACAAGTACCTTAGCAACTCGGAATTATTTCCCTCGTGGCAAAAATACAGCTTCGAAGCTGATGAGATATATGATGATCGACAAAACGAACTTGTATATCCCCATATACTCGCATGTGAGCGTTCAGCTGTAATTCTAGAAGAGGAAGGCGCTCGTGTTCTTTACCCTCAACTCTTAAACTTGAATCTTGCTGCATATTTGGGCAATGATATTTTGAGTGAGTACAAAGATGGATACGTGCTCTGTGGAACCATTTCACAAAGTGTTTTATTTAGCAGAAACTTCACAGTATCTTTAAGTGATCGCGCGGAACCATGTAGCGGTTCAACTGATCTTTTATCGGTTAGTTTACCGGTAGAGAATACAATGAAGTTCCAATCTACTGTCGTATGCACGAACAATTCTGGGGAACAAAATGAAACGAATTTAATAGACCCTGACTTCAGCACGAGCTTTGTCGCTTTGCAAAGCGAAAACATTGCGCTGCGTGAACAACTGATGCAACGGAATTTAGAAAATAGACTTATGTTCCAGGAAATTGCGAGAATCAGAGACAAGTCGACGTTGGATATTGATATCACATCCGTTGATATTGATGGAATTGTTAGCATTGACCAATGACCATTTTAGATGGCGTGCCGATTCACATAATATATGAAATGAATAGTTCAGTAAGTTAAACTTTTACAGATTAGATGTTCGAAGTTATTATAGGAAGATCATTTAATCTTTGCTAGATAAGAGAAGAATTTGTATCCGTAAAATAATCGCACTAAACAAAAATGCACAACCCTCTATCCTAAATTATTTGTACAACTTCATTTTGTGATTACCACATTATACAAACAAATTTGGATTACGTATTCTAGATATATCACCGTTGAACTATCCATGGTTAGAGCTACTACGACGGATAACAAGAGACGGCGGCTCAATTTAATATTAGATAGTATACTATAAATAATATTAATGCTTAGAAATGTAACAATGTAATCACAAGTAATGATGACTGTATACCTCTGTTGAAATATATAAATTGTTTGGTCATAATGATAACCGACTACAGCAACAGTAACTTGTACATATCCAGTGGAGATGACTATTTGCATTAATATTTATGAATAGCCTCGAGCCGAGTCGCCAAATTTTTCTGAGGTTTCCCGGGGGTGTAGTTGGCTTTCATTTTCCAAACATTCTCTTTGATGGCGGAGTAGGATCATCCGATATGGATAATTGCTTGATAAGTTAAGTATCATTCTGAATTAGCTGTGTTGGACGTGAATTACGCTGAGACCAAAATCACGCAATTCTTTCCCAGCTCTACATTTAATTTTGTCCGTAAAACATACTTTTCTACAGTGTTTTCCAGATTTATTAATGAAATGCTAACATATGGTCAAGCGGAAAAACAGATTACAAATAATTTACTGTATCTACATAACACACACGTAATAATCCTGCGTACTATTTCCAGTATGAATATCACCTTGCTAGCATTTACGGAAGTAGATTTCCCGGAGCTCCAACGTTCTGCACATCACGACGTATTGGCTGTGACTCTTGGCTAGTTAGAATCCGATATACGAATATGAAACACTTTGGTGTGTAATCTATAAATTGATTTTTGGCTTGTGCCATGATAGTTCAAGGTGAATGTTTGTGCTTAGGACATGTATACGTATATTATATGAAGACTCGTACACGGTCGTACGTATGAAGTGTTTTCCTCGTGTACATGCTTTGTAAATAATAATCAATATACCTCATAAATTATCCAAAGAGAAAGCTTTATTACATATTAACTTAACAAGTAATGGTAGTATAGTTCACAGGTAGGTACGGACAAAATATCACACATAATAATGCACAGTATAGACAACTTCATGTGTTGAATTATTATGATAAACATTTGGAAACTGTCCATCACAAAAGCTCTGTTTTATCTCCGGAGTTTGCAAAGTGGTTCGTTGCAGTTTTGAGCACACACGAAAAAGGTTTCAGCACATGTGAATATTTTCACTTTCATTGATGTACTTATCTGAAGTCATGTCGGTCAAACTCATTGATGGATTTTCTGTAATAGTTAACGCAATTTCCGGGCAACCTAATAGGCAAATCTTACAATGTATGTTACTTAATTATATTAAAATTACATAAACTACTGCATACATATCATGTACATGCAATACAAACATTTTCCCATATTAAAATACCTAAGGGCGTTGGGAATTAAACATATTCCAAAAATCGGTGACCATTCAATAATCAAATGTGACGCCACAAACAATGCATATTGCTTCAAATTGTTAACATTTGATGCTCGTACGCCATATTGACATATTTCCAGCGGATTAAATAAAGTCGTGCTCTTATTCCTGTCAATTACGGATATCATGAATCAATCATGCAGTACAGAAACAAGTTAATTTCTCTTTTATTTTTGGTTTCCAATGAGTTTAAGGTAATATATTATCGTAACATTTGTGACTTATAAATATCAGGGACACGGATACAGTAATATTATACTTCGACATATATTTTCAATGTGGACATGTACATATTCCAAAATGATGACGCTATAGTGAATTTATGGTGCAAATTCCATTGTGATGCGAGAGAAAAAAATAATCGATCATTTGCCTCGTGCCATATATCCATCAATTATTCAGAGAACGCGACGCGATGTTTCTATCGATTTTCGTCGCCGATGGGTAGGCTGCAAAATTCAGAAGACCGATGAACTTGAGGATAATTAAATGAGTATACATATATTTGAAACATTCCAGTTTACTGTGAAGTGAAGAATAGATAATTTTAATTCCACACTTCTTATTAGTTTAAAGATTGACTGCAAATGCTCCTGAGTTTAAAATGTTAACAAAAACAAACTCATTAATCTGAGGCAGTTACTCAAACGCCCACAAAGTTTCCGCCAGGCGACGGCCCAGGTTGCAACAAAAATCTGGACAAAACACAAGAAGCATTTAATAATACATTCGGTAGTGGATAAATGGTTACGATGTTTCACCGTTCACCGGATATGTTTTGCAGCTCACCAGAGTCAGTTTCATGTTTCTTGGGTGTTCAGTATCCCGGTAGATTAATGAAGTTTTTCCAATGATGTTTGTCACTCTCTGTTTTGATTGCGCTTATTGTTCTGTAAACAAGTAAGTAGATTGGATCCCCTTTTATAGTCACTCATCGCGCCTAGAAACATAGCAGGGAAAGCGTTTTAGTTCCTTTGTTCAGAGCCAATGTTCCGTAAATGCACGTCGGAAACCATAGCAGTCCGTACCTTAGCGTGATTACCAAGTAAACCAGAAAACATTGAATTTCGGTTGCCTTGCTGAAACCCAAACATTTTCATCGTAATGTACAGCACGACTGTGATTTTGATCAAGTACTACTTTTCCAGTTGACATAAAATGTACGGTCATGATTTTCAATTAGCACTTTTTGCTGCGGCAAAGAGGAAAGCGAATAAAAAACACTGATCAAATAGTGTGCGTTTGGGCGCAAAATACGTCTCATCATCACCTAGTTTTCGTGACATTCTCACTACTCACAAATGGCTTGGGGAAACTTTTAATTTTATTCGGTGTTAGCTTGGGATATGTCATACCCATAACATATTCAGGAGGCACAATTTTTAATGACATGACGTCAGCAATAAAAGCAATTACATATCATTATTTTTGAAACGTTCGTCCGTTCTAGATTTGGATGCATGAACTTGAATACATTACATATGATGATAAAAATCACTACAGCATGCATCATCAAATGTCCAAAATACTGGGGTGATTTCATCGTTACGTGATCCGAAAAATTAGGAGCTAATTGCTTCAAGGGTGCAATTTATCAGTTTCTGAAGAAGCGGGCAAAATACATGATGGATACATTAGTAACAAATATCAGGGGCGTCTTTCAGTAGTCATATGATTTTAATAGTCACTTTGAGCATCTGAAATGTAAATGCTAGATTTACACCAAGTACCATGATGTCCACGCAAAAAGTTGAGAGGTATCCACAATGCATACCTATGAAATTTTCAAAACACTATGGTCCTCATTCCAACAATTATCATAGCATTCGATTTCTGATACTGTTGGTATTGCTAGAAGTGTGAATATACGTGGGTAGTTTGATAAAGAATTGGCCGACTTTGGTCACCGATATTTCTGCACAAGATTATCATACCACATTGATCAATATGTCAAACGATAGAGAATTTCATTCTCTATTTTATGGTTATTCATATGGGGCTAGGTTCATTTATCAACAGATTTTAGAGAGTGATGCGCATGTGAACATTATTTTATCTTTGTTAAAAAGCAGATAAATTCCTTGTTCCGGCAATACATCAAACTGTCATTTCAGAGTCATAATTAGTAGTAAACGTATACATGTGGTAGCAGTGGATGGCCAAGAAGAATGCACGACAATGTATTAGTGTGTGACATTCATATCATGTAGCTACTCACTGCAGTACCAGTCCAATTCAACAGCGGAGTGCACTGAAAATCGTGGGAAAAGATTAATGCTATATTTTGGGCATATATATGGGTGTTATGTACTGGAGTTTTTCTGTATAATAACTATACTAACTAGGGCTGATTATAGCAAAATGTTACGAAAATCAAATGCAGCATGGACGAAATACTGCATCCAATAATTCAAAGGCCGAATAATTCTTGTCACACGTCGACACACCGGGCCAAACTTTTCGCGTCGCTATACAGAAAATACTGAAGTTAAGATTTGCAGATCAGCATTACTCTACTCAAATGATGTCCAGGAATCAGTCTGCCTATGTGCGCTCTTCTAGTTGCAAACACCGTGTGCGTGGAAGGAAAAGTATTGAGACGATTTGCAAAAAACGCGATATTACATGTCTCATAAGATGCGCCCTGCCATTTCTTACAGAAACTATCTAGGTTTTCGTCCGACGATGTAGAATATCATTGGTCAATAGGGAATATAATGTTGAAGACTAGAACATGCTATATTGAAGGGCGTTGAAGTAAGCCAGTACTAAAACCGGCTAACTCATTATCAAACAACCTACGTAGCATCATAGGCTTTCCCCTATCTTGTGAACTGTTACAAATTAAACCGCAGATAATATTTTTGATCACATTTATTTCATGCTGCATCTAAATGGAACAATTAATTTGTACTTTTTGTAATGTTCAAGATGATTTCCTGACTACAGGATGTATGTAGCACCTTACGTGACATCACTATACATGCAACCAATTAAGTTTCTCCCATCCCGTTAGGATATGTCGTGAAATACTTTGCGTTCTGACGTTTGTTTTCTGCCGAGTATTCAATTACTAATTCATCTTAGGTTGTGGTTGTGGGGAACTTGTTACTACGCAAGCTACTAGCTCGCGGTATGAAATAAGTTGGAGGAGGACGAAGAAAGTCATATTTGGTATCGCGTACACGCAAACTGATACCATTCTACTACTCAAAAATTTACCTAAATTGCAATTATGGTACAATTGAAATTATTCTCCTAACGCCGATGTTTGTCAACGGTTTTCAGTAAATCAATCACTACATCTACTATAATGGGTGGTTCTTGAAGCATTTTATGCAGCATAACGTGTAAAATTACGTGTTGCGCTCCATCATTGAGGCATAATTACGTTGAAGTATGTATTGAGTCACCGGCGGAGAGCGTACACACTCATGTTTTCCGTCTTGCTATTCTTCACATTCATGCTGCCAGTCGATGTCGTAGTCGGGCTTCTCGACTTGAGCACATTCATTCATACCTGATATCCACACACACACATGCGGCTTGGTGGTTCTAGCTTTACTATTCATTGCATATTAGCAATTTACCTGTCAGCTGACACTCAAAGAGCTACAAGTTGGATGAATGCATGTAGTTTCTTCAGCTATACATGCTGCAGATTTCATTACAGCAACATACCAAAACAAACTCGAAAATGATCTGAACCACTTTTGCTGCGATAGGTAATAGTAGTCTCCGTCGTATTATTAGTTTAAGTGGAAAAATGTAAAGAAAAGATTATTCCGTGAATCATTTTTGTTCTCGAGTTTTGAAATGTGAACAAAATAAATATATCCAATGTAATTTAAAATCATCAAGCAGCATATTTTAATGAAAGAAAATATTGTTCACATTCTTACAACAAACCAAAAATTGCTGTAAAAATTGTTTCTCCCTTTATATTTCAGTATGGCAGGAAACATTCTTGCGCCGCCTCATGTTCAAGAGAATATCCAGGATTTGGATACGGCCCATCCGATATTTTCCCAAGATTTGGTATGAGTCACTGAATTTCATAGATACTACAGTACATGAACTATTGAACAAATTACAATATGTTGCATGATTACTTTCAGATCCTGGAAATAATTTTGGACCACGCAATTAGGAACAACACTTCCAGCGCTACACTCCGTCTTGTCCAGAGGCGATGGCTGCGAGTTATCAACAGCGTGCTGCACAAAAGTCGTCTGCCGTTATTCAATCTGGTTCTGTCCTCCCAAAATTCTGTAACTGGAACCCAATATGTGCGAGAAAATGGGAAGCTACTGGATAAATTCCTAAAATACATTTCAAAGCCAACCTGCGCCGAAGATGGATGCGCTCCTTTATTTGGTTTGAGAATGAAGCAAGATTTCTTCCGTCGTGAAAATTACCAAAGCATCTCTGATTGCTTTCACCAGTTTGGACACAGAATTGCCAAACTGGAAATGTCGTTTCCAGTAAATGGGGGCTCACTACCGTGCATATTTTCTCCGCCTCCCTCATTTCCGCGCTTCCGAAACTTTGCCGTTTACATGACAGATACGGAACTGGAAAATTTGGCTGACGGAGAGATGCTTTATTCCAATACTCTCACCATTACCGGTCACATCCACGTCATTTTAGGCGGCACGGAAAAACTCAAGGTGTTTGTCGTGTCCACCGCAAGGAAGGGCTTTCCTGCTCCAATTGATTTTGAATACATTTCACTGCCACCCTCCCTTCTATTTCTTGACATAACCTGCATTTCCGGCCCTGTTCACTTGGCGCTGCTTGCCAAGAGCAAACTTCCAAAGCTGGAACACCTACGTGTTCTGATTGCTGATGTTCTCAATGAGGACGGATTGCTGCATCAGTCCTTGTGCAACTTTAAGGACACGTTGAGGTCGCTAACGATCTACGGATCTATTTACCGGGGCCCGCCCAGGCATCCCATCTATTTCCGCTTTCCGGAAATGAAAAGGCTCGAGTACATTGCAATAAATGCAATAGACTGCGAGCTGGAACCCGAAGTGGTGGCAATAGACAAGATGCTTCCTCGTCTCAAAACATTGCTACTGAATAATCAAACTCCAGAAATGTTCCGGAAATGGACAGAAAATTCGTCATTTGATTCTGTTGAGGTACTAGCGGTCAAGCTGGTCAACGATTCTGCTCAGAGGCAAAATCAAGTTGGCTTCGTATCCAATATTAATTTGCGAGCCATGCAGAGACTTAACATGGCATTTGCAAGCGTTCAAGATTTGGGCATCTCTATTTCTGGAACGCAATCATGTGCTCTTAAATACATGTTCATGGAAATGCGACGCCTAAAATCCGTCAAGATAGATGTTGTTGAGGCGGATGGAGGGCAGAATTCTGACTATTGGGATGCGCTGCTTATTGGGATAACAGAGACGTTGGCCGCAGGTGTAAGAGAAAATCCCGATTTCTGGGACATGGTCAACATCAACAACGATCACCTTCCATCAATCAAAATGTTGGCAGGTTAGACTATATTCTGGAGTGTACACTACAGTAATATTACAAATCTTGTGAATCAATAGTAAAAATGCAATTGTTACTTTTCGACTGATTTCTAACAGCATTGGACTCGCTTTCCTTGGGAGCCAATTGCATGACACCCACTCCACCTGCAACGGTGAGGCCACTTATTTCCGATCTGGCCTTTCACTTTGCATTCCTCAAAATGCCAATGCTACGGGATTTAGTCCTTCAAGGGAGATTTGTGGTAATTAATAATACCTTAATTCGTAATTATTTGGTAGTTCATTGTTCATGAAGTAAACGCAAAATGCAACCATTTTTATTTGGTGTGTTTATCTAGGCATCTGATGAAGTGGCTCAGCAATGGAGAAATCAAGGCAGGAACATTGCTTACAAACCGCCACATTAATACAAGAAATATGGAAAAAAATATTGCAACACTCCATTCTAAACGAAACCAGTTGATGCAAGGATTTAATGATTTGTGTTACAAAATAATGCAAAAAATAATTATACCGTGCTCCACCAATGATACTTATGATTTTAGCCAAGAACTATGATACATTGTAATACGATACTTATTTCAGCCTTATAAATGTGCGATCAATGTTATTTCCTTTTCTGTACAAAACAACATTGTTTCAGTGTTTTATGCCATTGATATAATATGCCGGGTAACTTGGGGAATCACTTTACCAATAAATAATAATACGTCTTCATATTTTTGATCTAGGCTGTGTTGAATTGAGATTCCATTTTGATTAAAATAGCGATCACGAAGAATAGCCATTTCGGCATTGTAATTTTAATTTGTATTTGAGTTTTGACAGTGACTTGCTATTAATCGTGTGACTATAGTGTACATACATATGCATATTCTTTGGTATACCGTGTGTGTCAGGCTTCCGTGAACGATTATCTTGTCACGTGGATTCGAGTAATATCCTGGTTTTCATGGTTACTGTCCAGGAACTGCCCGTTCCAGGAAAAACCTTGCTGAGTAACATCAGCTCGACGAGGAATAGCAAACATTGAGGTAATGTTACAAAAAGTCACCTGTCATGATTATCACTGATTGCAGTCACATCACTCATACTTATCAAAGCCATCCATGAAATCCGAGGCAACATTATATACAAAACTCGCTTGTAACCAATGCATATCGTTCAGTCGTTCGTTACACATAGCTCCACAATAGCAAAAAAGCCTAGCTCCGAGAAGCCTTTTAAGTTCTCACCATGAAGTATTACCTAATTAGTTTGGGCATATTTGCCCTGTTCGCGGTCGTTCAAGGTCAAAATTGCGGGCCATTTGAGGTATGCGTTTGTAGAAATTATTATCAAATTTTTTTGCTTTCTCATAGTTTCCATTATCTGTATGCTATATTCATACGCATACCATTTCTTTTTTTAAAGTTCCAATGTCCCAATGGAAACTGCATTCCAATGCGATGGGTTTGCGACGGTAATTATTTTACACATCTCAACAAAACCTTATATTTCATTTACATTTTTGGGACATTAATCTAAAACATAATTTTATTATGGCTTCCTAGGGGACAATGACTGTGGTGATATGAGTGATGAGCCTGAAGACAGCACCCTATGTCCCACTTGTGAGGAAAAGGGAGATGTAAGACAATCTGGACTTAATCAAAACGATCTTATATTCAATTTATCTTTCTAAATGTATCTTTTTCATGTGACTAACTAATCACAACTTTGAATAACAGTTTGAATGCAACAACGGAAATTGTGTTCCAATGTCCTACGTGTGTGATGGCTATGATGACTGCCGCGACGGCAGCGACGAACCAGAGGATACGGCTCAATGCCCAGCCTGTGATGAAGATCAGGTTAGTATTAGAGCTATTATGGAACATCTCATGGGTAAAATACATTTAATCGTAACTGTATTTGTCAATATATCTCATTATCTTGCAGTTTCGATGTGGCAACGGCAGATGCATACCCAATAGCTACGTTTGTGACGGTAAGAATATTATATATCATTAGAATAATGGATCATGTTCAGACAAAGGTCCATATCAATTATCCCAGCAACTGGTATATAGGGCAAGCAAATTGCGCTGATGGTAGTGACGAGTTTAGCAACCCTGACGACTGCCCAGCATGCGACCCAAGTCAAGTATGAACCGAACTCCTTTATCCAGACTACCCATTGTAAAAACAATGCTAAATGTTCCATGCTGTTTATGTTCTTTCAGTATCGATGCGACAACGGCAAGTGCATAACTGGCAGTTATGTTTGCGACGGTAAGATAAATGCTTCACATTTCATAGCAGCATGAAGAAAGTATATATTTGAATCATTCACACATTTTCTTATTTTGTAGGTGACAACGACTGCAGGGATTGGAGCGACGAATCCGAGACAGTACGACACCGGTCTCAAAAACATCATTAAATTATGTGTTAAATATACTTTTTATTATCTATGTCTTTTAAATACAAAGGCTTGTCCTTGTGCCGAGGACGAATATCGATGTGAGACACCTGAAGCTCCACCAGGCGAACACGTTCCACCTGGTGCATGTGAGTATAAATGTTATCACGAATTACACTGACCTTGATGTCTCATTGGAATATACGATTGTTTCATCGCAATGGCCATCATCATTAACATTTGGCCTTGATATTTAATAGGCATACCACCAGAATGGATATGTGATGCGGATGGTATCAGTGATTGTCCAGACGGTGAGTGCTGATAAATATGTTGCAAAGTAAATTAAGTTATGATAACATGAATGTAATGATGAATGTGAATATATGTTCAACTTTAGGTTCCGACGAGGCCAACTGCACCAGTCGTGCCACTCATTCTGTCAGCCATCACCACACCCGGCCAGTCAAATTAACAAAAACGAAGTTGATTAAGGAAAAGTTGGTAAAACCCATGCAGGGTAAAACCTTCAAAGCAATGTTATCAAAGTGGTCAAAACGGCATCATAAATAAATTGTTGCTGATGGATTAGTGACAGTTGTGCCTAAAAACAATTACGCTGCGTTGTAGTTATCAATAAATTATGAGTAATACATACTTTGTATTACATTGTTTACACTGACACATTCCTATAATCAATCAGTCAACTGGAATGATCTGAAAAGTAAGCAAAGTAATCATCTATCAACTCTTCGTCCGACTTTTCATTTGAAATATCAATCGAACGCAGACATACATTGCACATTGACTATGTGGCTCCGTTTTTTGACAAGATATGCATACCTAGTTCTAAAAGAGCGCGGTCATTTATTATCGGTGCATTATTTGTGTTGACATTTCAATACGCAGCCGAAACCATCATTATTTAGCAAGTAGACTGCTAATGACAAAATGGGGGAGGCGGAGTAAATATATATTTAGATTTATTGCAGACACCGTAAGAACAATTGACAATAATCAAGGTTAGGTATCCATATTGTGACAAACATATTTACAAGTTAAGAATTGTTTCATTGATTAAGAAGTTATGTCAGAGTACACACATTTATAGCAAGAAAACATTAAGACATGTAGCAGACCAATGAAGGACAAGTAAATTTAGAAACACGAGATTCGGGCATCCCCTTCACCGTGTTCTAGTACAGGATAAATGGAAATCAGGCACGAGATTAGGGCATCCCCGGCACCGCACCTGACCTGAGGAGTGTGTAAATGAGAGGTCTTATACAAGTGTAATTTAGTAATAGCTATTACAGAACGTATTGTACAAGTTGAGCTTGTCGCTATCTTCTTCTGGCTGTAATAATAGATTACGCCATGAAAAGTGCAGCGAGGAATCAAGAAACATTCTGGGGTTAAATATTGCGTTGAGGTATATATTCTTGGACCAAGTCAATCTGTTGATGAGAGAGAAAGCAGCTCCCCTCCAGACAGCAGTGAAGTCTTTCATATCACATTCAGCAAACATCTTTTTCGCACTGTATCGTCTCCGCTATGGTGTTACGTCTTTAATTGATTGTTGCGCTATGCCACTTGTCCGTGTACAGTCGGTGGACTAGATACGTTTTACTCGGTCGTATGTCGAGTAGCTCCACTCGGGATAGGAAAGGGTTGACCCGACATAATTAAAAATCGTAATTCATTGCATCAGCTGATTCTCCATCGAAAATAAGTAGGGAATTCTTGTTTACAAATTTTTGCCAATTAATACAAATTAGCATCAAATACAAAAATTTACATCAAATTAGCAAATCATCCAAAAATTTACACGAACTTTGACCTCCATTCACTGCCATATATTAATTAGCAAAAATTGGTAAACAAGAATTACCTACTTATTTTTGATGGAGCTGATGCCAATGAATTACGATTTTAAATTATGTCGGGTCAACCCTTTCCTATCCCGAGTGGAGCTACTCGACATACGACCGAGTAAAACGTATCTTGTCCACCGACTGTACTGACTACATTTTTGTCCACGTAGATGGTGGTCGGCTCTCATCTTTAAAAGAACTGTTAAGTCCCAAAATTCGTAATAAATTAAATGCAATTCAATAATTCAATGGAATCAGTTTTTGCTGTGCCATAGGCTTAATCTGTAACTGATTATATAATGACCTACTTAGTTATGCCAATTACAAAGCTTTTAACGATCAATTTTATGTATACTGACTTCTGCGCAGGTCAAGAAATAAATGTGAGGTATGTGCAGTAAAGTTTCCTAAAAACATGCTTCCATCTTACAGTTAGTTAAAAATGTGCGAACATAAGGACGGTATCCACAATTTTATGTACTAATTGCCGGCTAAGAGAGAGATAGAGTGCAGTGGTGAATTCTGAGAAGCTAAATTCTGCATAGCATGCACAATAGACAAAAATTATGGTAATGATGAAATAACTCCAGCCTTGCTAACAGTCGAACATGTTGGAAGGATATACAGAACTCGAACTATTTCTGCCTCGTGCCAATTCAATGTTCCACCTTGATAACTTTGTACTTTGATGTGCTTGCTTTTTGCTATACGTTTATTTGGATAATGAGCAATGGTAAGGTAGAATGAAAATCCATATGTAAATGACCCTACGATTTTGTATGTCTAAGATATGTTGTGGGTAGTATGGGAGTGGAGAACATACTTCTTAACAGGGAATAACCTGGTATCCGGAAAGTACCCAGTAAAGAAGTTTGGAATAATGATTGTCGACATATCGCGGGCGTATCACCTGTTCAGTGTTTTATATCTGCACTGATATTTATATTGCCGACCGCTGCGCCCAGTCGTCGACATTGGCTACAAAAATTTACGAGATTATATAGCAGCATATGCAGGTAGGTAAGATTTTTATATTGAATATGTGATACGTGGTAGCACGTGCATTACAAACGTAATACATCTTGGCTGATGGATGCGGGTAAATCGATATCGATTTCTAGTTTTGTCTCAAAGTCAACTTGAAACTTCGGGTCATTGATTCTCATTCCATTCGTTAAGAAGGAAGCATTGGACTGGTATGCATGTAAAATAATCGTACTAATATACTTTAATCAGCCAATCATCGTAGCGGACCATGTTTAGAAAAATATAAGCTTTTTAGTCGTGAATTAAATATCTATTTCTAGTTGATTTATAGTAATTTGGATTGGTTTAGAACTCAATACTATAGGTAATTGAAAACACATTGTATACGAAATTTCAAAAATGAAAACCAATTTCCTTTTAGCAATAATAGTTACACTTTGCAGCACTGAAGTGTTTGCAGCACCGAAAGATAAAGATATGCAAGTTGCCAACCTTCACAACTACATCAACGTTTTTAAAAAAAGCCATATATACTTGATAAATTACATTGGAGCAGATATTAGCGCAGACATCTATAGGCCAATGATTTTAATAAGATATTTTGTGAAAAATGGGTACATACTGCCATATGAGCTAAAACGATCTAGAAAAGGATACGGATGGGAAAACTGGCCAATCAAATCGATACCCAAATACGCCGGACAAATCAGACAAAAAGTGTTCTTCTACTTGGAACCTCCATCGTATAGAGATGATCCATCATTTTACCGGACCGACGAGTACGTGACGTACTTTCGGGAGCCATTCGGAATCGAGCGATACCGGGATGATGAAGGCGACATAGAAAGGCAGAAGCTTCTGACAAATGTTCCCGAGTTCCATCTTCTAGTAAAACATGTATCAACAAGGAACATAAACCACGATCCCACTTATCTGTCATGGAGTTTATCGTTGTCGTTGGATTTCCATCCTCCATTGGAAAATAGGTACTATCTGGTTCTGAAAACGAGAACATATGGCTCTGAGTATACTATTTCAAACAGACTGAAATTAAGAATAATTGCCAATTTTGTGGCATGTTTCTTCTGTTCACGCTGGCCCAAGGTTTCGCTGTGGTGGATTCCTCCTTTGCCACAAATCTCAAATTTCACGTCACTAAATGCTCGGCTTAGGAAGCTCTATGGTCAGCCGGATGAAATATACATTCGGCTTAGATATTACGTTCCTGAATATGACTTGTATGATCGTAAAACTTTTGACATGCTTATGACGCAACTGGAAAGTTTCCGTGATTTTGAGCCGGAGCAGCTCAATAGTTTGCTGGACACTTACTTTATGTCAACCATTCTTCCCGAGAATGCAACCTTGCAAATGGACCATGGTTTATTTAAAAGTTACCGCGATGCCAACGAAAAATTTTGTTTTGAGAGCGAATTTGTATGTAGCAACGAGAAACAGATGTGGATTCTGTACCCTCGAATCAACTTTTTTGCAATAACGCAGTTGCCACAGTTTCAAGATGCATCTATGGTGCTGCATCGCCATCGTCTACAATATGTCAGCTGCCACCATAAGCGGAAATTTTGGATGAGTGGTTTTGCAAAATTGGTGGATACTTTTGACGTCTACACCTGGTTCGCATCAATGATCAGTATCCTTATAACGTCCTATGTAATATGCCGAGCCGTTAAATTGCACATGCTTGTAGACCAAGCCGGAGATCATGTCATTACAATAAAGAAAATGCAATTCGAGTATGCCATTTTTCGGTTGATTGTTCTTGTACTGGATCAAGGTTCTGGCTATTTCACATGGCCGTCGGTAAGGAACAAGCTGCTCTATTTCCTAATGGTATTTTGGATTCTCGGAAATGAGTTTAAGGGATATACCATCACGGAGTTGATTTTTCCACCTGCCCTACTCCCGTTTGATTGGTTTGACAGACTGGAGGCCAGTGCGTTCAAGATATACTCGCTACCGTTTAAACTTGCAGAAGTGCCTGCGACGCGACTTATCGAGGACGGTAGACCATATCAACAAACGAGCCGCCACGAGGCATTTCCTATCGCGTCCCAATTCTGGTTTCATATCATGCTAACCCAACCTACGTGGGTTAGATTATCTACGCTAGAACTGGACAAGGCTGCGACTAAATACTTGGAAAATTCGGGATTGTTTCCGGAATGGCATACATTTTCTTACAAGTTCGAAGGAAGAGATTACAGATTCATTGAGCTTGTTTACCCACACATGCTGAAATGTGATAGGTCCGCGGTTATTCTAAGGGAGGAAAACGCTCGAGTACTTCATCACCAACTTTCAAAGTTGAAGATGGCCGTTTACCTTGGCAAGGATATTTTAAGTGAATACATGGATGGGTACGTATTTGAAGGGGCAATTTCACACAGAATTGTAATTGCGGCCAAACAACTCTTCGAAAGCGGTATTATGGTTTGGTGGAAAAAGTATATCGATGGCTTTTTCGCTCGGTTTGAACTATCGGAATACATTTTGGAAATCAATAGTGTACTTATCGATAATATGAAAAGTGAGCAAAAGAGTGACATTAAGTTGCTTTCATTAATACCGGCTATTGGACTGGTAATAGCTGTCCTCATTTTTGTTGGTGAACATGGCAAAAATATTTACAATCGGTCAAAACAATTTTCTAGAGGATTAAACAAGGTAAAAAGCTACCTATTTCACCTACAATGTAAATTACTAAAACAATTCCTGATTAGAAATCATAGATAACAAATTTATTGTTTCTTAAATTCCAGGACCGTACAAACGAATACTGCAGGCGTTGTCAGTGTTTATTAACTCAGGAAAGTGGCTCGAGCAACACCATTAAAAATGCGCCGAATCCAACAAACTTTGAAACCGGTGTAGAGGACAATGTCTCAAATGGGAGGATAGAAACATCAGCCATTGAAAATGGAGAAGAACATGTCACCATTTCCGATTCACATTTGGACCCTGAATTACGTACAAATTTAGATGGAAACCAAGCTGTTAATTCAGCGACAAAGATAGAGAGAGCTGGTGTAGGACACGGCGTACATCCTACGGATAAGGGTGACCACATTGATGAACGACAGCGATGCGTCCGTGGAGTCTTATTGGAAGAAGCTGTAGTTTCTTGTACGCAATCGGAGAGAACAGATGATGAACATGGAATAGCTGCCGAGGATGATATGCTACAGGAAACCGAACCTGATTGCTCAGTTGAAAGAACAGCTGATGATATATTTGAAATCTTGAACTTGGATATGGCATCGTAATTTTTGATATGTCAAATCATTTTTGTGTGCAGCTGCTTGTACTTATGTAATTTACAGATACATTCCGTGATAATTATATATGACTTCATTGAATCATTCATTTCCAACGGCCCCGTAGTATCGGCTACACTTACCATATTGTATTCTAGAAGGATTTAAGAAAGTGTAATACAATTTGCAATATAAAATGTTAGGTTATAATTGGAGTCAACGCATATTAAATAGTAGTTCAGCAATAATACGACTAAGCCTATACCATTGTTAAACTTGTAAGATTTTTTAAGATATGTATGAAAAGGAAAATTAGCTCCAAAATTATTAAACTGCTAGTTGTAACCTTGATGCTGTTTAGATGAAATATAGATTCAATTTTACTTAGCTATGGTAGTTTGAGATTTTGTACGTTCGCTAATAGGATTCAAAAGTTTATAATCCATGTGTAATCTGACATCAATAAATTTTCGTTCTTATTTTAGCCTGCATATTTAGTAAAATCTTCCCGTCCGTCCGTATTTCTAAACATAATGGTGTTTACATGACAAATAAGTAGATTAATGTATGTTTCCGGTTGTCGGGTCGAGTGTATTCCATAAATTAACTTTTGGCTTGCACCATGAAGATCCAATGTGAATTTTAGTGCTTAGAACAAGCAAATGTTTTACTTTGTCGCATATACAAAGTTTTTCCAAAGTGTTGCCAAACGCATCGATTTGAAATTAACAGCTTCAAATATTGAAGATAACTTGGGTTAAATAAATATTTACCGTGCTTTTCTATGTTACAATATACATAATTGTATATAATTTGTGGTGACAACTGTGACAAAGCCTGGATGAACAAAGCAACCCACGTATCCCGTGCTTTCAAATTTACCTACGCATACTTTGTATTCATTTACGTTACGGCATGCATTCGTGCGAGTTAAAGCGTAAAGCAAATTGCTTCATATACCCGAAATGTTGCAGCTATGCAAAACATGGTGGTAAATTATTTCCCAAAAAAAAGTTGGCATTACATATCCCAAAGGCTATGCTTGAGCTTGCTTGAAAAGACTGACTGATTCATGTATTTTCCTGTTTATTTTGGCTTTCACGGTTACTCGATTGCCATGTGTCTATTTTTGGATCCCATGGTGCGCAATGCAATATATTTACCACACCTGAGTGATGTTGCGTGGTTTCGGTATCACCCATGAGTACTAAATATCAATACATTTTTATGTATACATCATGCTTTACAAAAACAATTCCAAAGAGGTACTTATGCGCAAAAAAATATAAAGCTGGTACCTTCTAAAATAGCCTCAAATGTAAACATGTTGAGACTTGTTAAAACATAACTCGTGCTCGTCGCCATTCTAATGCATACGTTGTTTCATGCCCTTCTTGCTATTAATACTTCGGATCGTTCCGGTCTCAACAGGTTCCAACTCGACAAGGCGTCAGTCTGGAGTTCCTGTAGGGTTCAAACTATAACATGGTATCTACGAACCACTTATCCTATTTCGGGTACGGCGAAGCAATGTCATTACCATACAACTTACAATAAGACTGCAGCTGCACATGTAGGTATGTATTCAACCGTACAGACAAGATTCAAGTTCCATGGGTCAGCCAAGTTTACTTTTTCCCCTACAGTCAAATACAACAATCATTCTGTCCGTGAACTTCGGTTTGTTAGGTTCTTACCCAGTTTCTCCCCAGGATTGAAAACAGACGCGATAAAATTTCTCACAACGATTGATAACTATTTCTTCCCAGTTTCCTTTTCGGAACAACTATCTTTCAAGTCTACCGTGTTACCAAGTTTCCAGTACCAATCTTGAGATGCCACCAGTTAGCGCACTCTCCTTTGCAAGGGCCGCCCCGGTCGAGTCCAAGTACAAAATCCATTCAACAAAAGTAACCGAGCTTTTGGAGTACTACCTGAAGGAGGGAAAAGCGCCTCTCCACCAATATCAAATCGAGGCCGTGCTGAAAACAAAAGGGCGCATTTTGGCTGACGAGGCCGAGCGACTCGCAAGACTTATGACCAAGGGCGAGGACACGATCGCAAAGCCGGTTCTAATCGTTGCTCCCACAGGATCTGGCAAATCTGGAATGATAGTTCTCCTTCCATATGTTTTGGCCTCCAAAAAGGTGCTGGTTCTCACGCCGTCCAAAGTAATCAGTGAGCAACTGAGACTAGAGTTTGGAGACGACTCCAAACGAAAATGCTTCTTTGAGACGGTCAGCGAGGACCGAGACGAGAAAAAGGCGGAGCTTGAAAGCCTGTTGGAAGACGTCCGAATGTTTGAAGGTCCCCATGACGTTAACAAACGGAGTGGCAATTTATACATTGTCAACGCGCAAAAATTTGGAGGGAAGGCGAGACTCAGCCTGAGTCTCGACTACAGAAACGAGAAGCTCATCCCGGATGTGGAGGAATTCTTTAGGAATTTTGACACGCTCATTGTGGACGAAGCCCACCACTTTCCGGCCGTGACGTGGGAAAACATTGTGAAGGAGTTTACAAAACCTGTACCCGGTCTGGCGAAAAAGATCATCTTCCTTACGGCTACTCCATTCAAGATCATTGACGGGAAGGAGCAATTCATTCTAGGATCGGGAAAGGAAGCCAAGAGTAGGATTGCTTATGAAATCACACCTCAAACGCTTGAACGTAAGATAAATTTCAATAGGACCGATTATGACTCTAGTAAAGTTTGTAAATCCGAAATTAGGGATAATAATGCATGTGGCTTTGGCTCTATTTCAGGATTTACCACAAGGCCGTGTGAGTTTCAGGAACCATGTCACCCATACGACGAGAAAAAAGTCTTGGAAGATATTCTGAAGATATTTGAAGACAATCTTGCGGTGGAACCACGCATCACAAAACCAAAGGCGATGATTCTCGTACGCCTTAAAGAAGAGGCCAACAAGCTGGCACGTTTCATGAACAAGGAAATGAAAAGGGAGGATTTCGCCATTGCCGTCCTGAGCGATAAGCCAGATGCACTGGAGAAATTCAGCAAGGAAGACTACCAGGTCGCCGTGACATGTGGAGTTGGAAAAGAGGGATACGATAATCCAGACGTGATTGCATGCGTCATATTACGAAAGATTACGAAGGGAAGAATCCTGTTTAATCAGTTCATCGGAAGATGCATGAGACTGAATCGTCGTCTGGAAGGAGATCGGCCGGATCAAACGGTTGGAACTGTTCTGAGCTACAAGGAGTTCGCTCAGGGCAAGCTGTTTGATGAGCGGGACAAACTGGCAGAGGATGACCCTCTGGAAGTCGATGATGAGGAGGATGCAGGGACCAACCGGATATCTACTGCAAACAGGAACGGCTCAGGCTCTACGAAAAGGCGAAAAACTTCTTAAATGGTAGGTTTAGTTTCTAGTGGACCAATGGTTTATCTAATATATGAAAATAAATTAAATTTGGTTCCAGCATGACTGCTAATTATTATGCAGTAGTGTTTGAGCCGAGCATGAATGAGAATCCTAAACATGATTTCAAATTTATGTTTTTTTTTGTATAAATAAAAGTGTTTCAAACTGGATTCAATTATTCTGGATCACTTGGATTTTTTTATTATTATTTCTGTCATTTACGTCCGGTAAGCGACCGGTTTCGACATATCTTCTTCAGGCTGCAAGACAATTTTAATTCATTCTTAAATTAGTATATAGTTAGTAAATATATGAATACTTATAATAATAAATCCATTTTGATATTAAAAATTACGAACAAGAAATATCTATTATTAATATCAATATCTTAAGTTAACATATGTTGAGAAATAATCAATAGTATAATAAGATGATATTTTGAAAAATATTTTGAAAAATATATTTTGCTACTAATTACCTACCTCTTGAGGACGCTTATTTTGTGTGCGTATCTTTAGTAACCCAATTTTTAACTGTTATTCTACACCATTTTTCAAGAGTATTTGCTTTACGGAATGCTACATAAAACTTGTAGGTATTAAAAATATTTTGTATGTGAGAATCTGAGCTCCGTTTTGCTTCCTCTCTTATATGTTCTAGTAATATGGTTTTTAGTTTATAAATATTACTATAAAAAGGTATTGTAATATATATATTATCTGTCTGTATATTGCTGCTTTCTGTCCTACTGTTATCTGTATTTATGGTAATATATCTGGATAGAATTTGACTATTATGAAGAGACAGATTTTCAATAAGCAATGGTGTCTTAGGTACTAGCGTAGAATATCTAGTTACATTACCTATTTTTGTCATGCACTCGTCCAAAGTTCTTTTTGGGTAACCACGCAGTTTGAAATTATTTAGCATTATATCTATCTCTCTCTTAAAATCACTTTCTTCAGAGCATATTCTTTTTATTCTTATAGCTTGGCTGTAAGGAAGCGAGTTTAAGAGATGATGTGGATGATTTGAATGATAACTCAAGTAAAAACTTTTTGACATTGGTTTTTTATATAACGTTGTATATAGTTGTTGATCTTTTATGTGTATGCATACATCCAAAAAGTTTATGCAGGTATCGTTGTATTCTGTCGTAAATGAAAGGTACTCATGTCTAAATGTGTCTTCAATCCATTTATCAATGTTTTCAATATCTGTCACATCTAAAACTATAAAACCGTCATCTACGAACCTGGCATTAAATACAATGTTATCAGCACTCAGTATACACTTTAATTCATGATATGCTGTTATGTTCGCTATTGTTACTGATGCCGAATTTCCCATTTGGATTCCTGCGTGTTGAAAAAAATATTCGTTTTTGTATTTCAAAAAACTATAGTCCAAACATAAATGTAATAATTGCGCTATTATATATTTGTTTGCTTGTACGGGTAACTGATAACTTTCTATGTACTTGCTATATTCCAACATGCAGTATTTCTTACAGTTTTTAATACTCAAATTTGTATACATACTACTAACATCATAAGTTAGCATAACATATTTATGATCCTTCTTTAGTTTGACCTCATTGAGCAGCAATAAAAAATGTGTTGTGTCTAACAATATATTTGGTAGATGGTTCATTATTGGTTTGAATATATAATCTACCAATGCGCTTATGTTCCTATTGACTGATTTACACGTGCTGCTAATGGGTCGTCCAGGAGGAAATATACTATACTTTTTGTAAATTTTAGGTAGTATGTAAAACTTGGCGGGTCAGCGAGGACCGAGACGAGAAAAAGGCGGAGCTTGAAAGCCTGTTGGAAGACGTCCGAATGATTGAAGGTCCCCATGACGTTAACAAACGGAGTGGCAATTTATACATTGTCAACGCGCAAAAATTTGGAGGGAAGGCGAGACTCAGCCTGAGTCTCGACTACAGAAACGAGAAGCTCATCCCGGATGTGGAGGAATTCTTTAGGAATTTTGACACGCTCATTGTGGACGAAGCCCACCACTTTCCGGCCGTGACGTGGGAAAACATTGTGAAGGAGTTTACAAAACCTGTACCCGGTCTGGCGAAAAAGATCATCTTCCTTACGGCTACTCCATTCAAGATCATTGACGGGAAGGAGCAATTCATTCTAGGATCGGGAAAGGAAGCCAAGAGTAGGATTGCTTATGAAATCACACCTCAAACGCTTGAACGTAAGATAAATTTCAATAGGACCGATTATGACTCTAGTAAAGTTTGTAAATCCGAAATTAGGGATAATAATGCATGTGGCTTTGGCTCTATTTCAGGATTTACCACAAGGCCGTGTGAGTTTCAGGAACCATGTCACCCATACGACGAGAAAAAAGTCTTGGAAGATATTCTGAAGATATTTGAAGACAATCTTGCGGTGGAACCACGCATCACAAAACCAAAGGCGATGATTCTCGTACGCCTTAAAGAAGAGGCCAACAAGCTGGCACGTTTCATGAACAAGGAAATGAAAAGGGAGGATTTCGCCATTGCCGTCCTGAGCGATAAGCCAGATGCACTGGAGAAATTCAGCAAGGAAGACTACCAGGTCGCCGTGACATGTGGAGTTGGAAAAGAGGGATACGATAATCCAGACGTGATTGCATGCGTCATATTACGAAAGATTACGAAGGGAAGAATCCTGTTTAATCAGTTCATCGGAAGATGCATGAGACTGAATCGTCGTCTGGAAGGAGATCGGCCGGATCAAACGGTTGGAACTGTTCTGAGCTACAAGGAGTTCGCTCAGGGCAAGCTGTTTGATGAGCGGGACAAACTGGCAGAGGATGACCCTCTGGAAGTCGATGATGAGGAGGATGCAGGGACCAACCGGATATCTACTGCAAACAGGAACGGCTCAGGCTCTACGAAAAGGCGAAAAACTTCTTAAATGGTAGGTTTAGTTTCTAGTGGACCAATGGTTTATCTAATATATGAAAATAAATTAAATTTGGTTCCAGCATGACTGCTAATTATTATGCAGTAGTGTTTGAGCCGAGCATGAATGAGAATCCTAAACATGATTTCAAATTTATGTTTTTTTTTGTATAAATAAAAGTGTTTCAAACTGGATTCAATTATTCTGGATCACTTGGATTTTTTTATTATTATTTCTGTCATTTACGTCCGGTAAGCGACCGGTTTCGACATATCTTCTTCAGGCTGCAAGACAATTTTAATTCATTCTTAAATTAGTATATAGTTAGTAAATATATGAATACTTATAATAATAAATCCATTTTGATATTAAAAATTACGAACAAGAAATATCTATTATTAATATCAATATCTTAAGTTAACATATGTTGAGAAATAATCAATAGTATAATAAGATGATATTTTGAAAAATATTTTGAAAAATATATTTTGCTACTAATTACCTACCTCTTGAGGACGCTTATTTTGTGTGCGTATCTTTAGTAACCCAATTTTTAACTGTTATTCTACACCATTTTTCAAGAGTATTTGCTTTACGGAATGCTACATAAAACTTGTAGGTATTAAAAATATTTTGTATGTGAGAATCTGAGCTCCGTTTTGCTTCCTCTCTTATATGTTCTAGTAATATGGTTTTTAGTTTATAAATATTACTATAAAAAGGTATTGTAATATATATATTTCTGTCTGTATATTGCTGCTTTCTGTCCTACTGTTATCTGTATTTATGGTAATATATCTGGATAGAATTTGACTATTATGAAGAGACAGATTTTCAATAAGCAATGGTGTCTTAGGTACTAGCGTAGAATATCTAGTTACATTACCTATTTTTGTCATGCACTCGTCCAAAGTTCTTTTTGGGTAACCACGCAGTTTGAAATTATTTAGCATTATATCTATCTCTCTCTTAAAATCACTTTCTTCAGAGCATATTCTTTTTATTCTTATAGCTTGGCTGTAAGGAAGCGAGTTTAAGAGATGATGTGGATGATTTGAATGATAACTCAAGTAAAAACTTTTTGACATTGGTTTTTTATATAACGTTGTATATAGTTGTTGATCTTTTATGTGTATGCATACATCCAAAAAGTTTATGCAGGTATCGTTGTATTCTGTCGTAAATGAAAGGTACTCATGTCTAAATGTGTCTTCAATCCATTTATCAATGTTTTCAATATCTGTCACATCTAAAACTATAAAACCGTCATCTACGAACCTGGCATTAAATACAATGTTATCAGCACTCAGTATACACTTTAATTCATGATATGCTGTTATGTTCGCTATTGTTACTGATGCCGAATTTCCCATTTGGATTCCTGCGTGTTGAAAAAAATATTCGTTTTTGTATTTCAAAAAACTATAGTCCAAACATAAATGTAATAATTGCGCTATTATATATTTGTTTGCTTGTACGGGTAACTGATAACTTTCTATGTACTTGCTATATTCCAACATGCAGTATTTCTTACAGTTTTTAATACTCAAATTTGTATACATACTACTAACATCATAAGTTAGCATAACATATTTATGATCCTTCTTTAGTTTGACCTCATTGAGCAGCAATAAAAATGTGTTGTGTCTAACAATATATTTGGTAGATGGTTCATTATTGGTTTGAATATATAATCTACCAATGCGCTTATGTTCCTATTGACTGATTTACACGTGCTGCTAATGGGTCGTCCAGGAGGAAATATACTATACTTTTTGTGAATTTTAGGTAGTATGTAAAACTTGGCGGGTCAGCGAGGACCGAGACGAGAAAAAGGCGGAGCTTGAAAGCCTGTTGGAAGACGTCCGAATGATTGAAGGTCCCCATGACGTTAACAAACGGAGTGGCAATTTATACATTGTCAACGCGCAAAAATTTGGAGGGAAGGCGAGACTCAGCCTGAGTCTCGACTACAGAAACGAGAAGCTCATCCCGGATGTGGAGGAATTCTTTAGGAATTTTGACACGCTCATTGTGGACGAAGCCCACCACTTTCCGGCCGTGACGTGGGAAAACATTGTGAAGGAGTTTACAAAACCTGTACCCGGTCTGGCGAAAAAGATCATCTTCCTTACGGCTACTCCATTCAAGATCATTGACGGGAAGGAGCAATTCATTCTAGGATCGGGAAAGGAAGCCAAGAGTAGGATTGCTTATGAAATCACACCTCAAACGCTTGAACGTAAGATAAATTTCAATAGGACCGATTATGACTCTAGTAAAGTTTGTAAATCCGAAATTAGGGATAATAATGCATGTGGCTTTGGCTCTATTTCAGGATTTACCACAAGGCCGTGTGAGTTTCAGGAACCATGTCACCCATACGACGAGAAAAAAGTCTTGGAAGATATTCTGAAGATATTTGAAGACAATCTTGCGGTGGAACCACGCATCACAAAACCAAAGGCGATGATTCTCGTACGCCTTAAAGAAGAGGCCAACAAGCTGGCACGTTTCATGAACAAGGAAATGAAAAGGGAGGATTTCGCCATTGCCGTCCTGAGCGATAAGCCAGATGCACTGGAGAAATTCAGCAAGGAAGACTACCAGGTCGCCGTGACATGTGGAGTTGGAAAAGAGGGATACGATAATCCAGACGTGATTGCATGCGTCATATTACGAAAGATTACGAAGGGAAGAATCCTGTTTAATCAGTTCATCGGAAGATGCATGAGACTGAATCGTCGTCTGGAAGGAGATCGGCCGGATCAAACGGTTGGAACTGTTCTGAGCTACAAGGAGTTCGCTCAGGGCAAGCTGTTTGATGAGCGGGACAAACTGGCAGAGGATGACCCTCTGGAAGTCGATGATGAGGAGGATGCAGGGACCAACCGGATATCTACTGCAAACAGGAACGGCTCAGGCTCTACGAAAAGGCGAAAAACTTCTTAAATGGTAGGTTTAGTTTCTAGTGGACCAATGGTTTATCTAATATATGAAAATAAATTAAATTTGGTTCCAGCATGACTGCTAATTATTATGCAGTAGTGTTTGAGCCGAGCATGAATGAGAATCCTAAACATGATTTCAAATTTATGTTTTTTTTTGTATAAATAAAAGTGTTTCAAACTGGATTCAATTATTCTGGATCACTTGGATTTTTTTATTATTATTTCTGTCATTTACGTCCGGTAAGCGACCGGTTTCGACATATCTTCTTCAGGCTGCAAGACAATTTTAATTCATTCTTAAATTAGTATATAGTTAGTAAATATATGAATACTTATAATAATAAATCCATTTTGATATTAAAAATTACGAACAAGAAATATCTATTATTAATATCAATATCTTAAGTTAACATATGTTGAGAAATAATCAATAGTATAATAAGATGATATTTTGAAAAATATTTTGAAAAATATATTTTGCTACTAATTACCTACCTCTTGAGGACGCTTATTTTGTGTGCGTATCTTTAGTAACCCAATTTTTAACTGTTATTCTACACCATTTTTCAAGAGTATTTGCTTTACGGAATGCTACATAAAACTTGTAGGTATTAAAAATATTTTGTATGTGAGAATCTGAGCTCCGTTTTGCTTCCTCTCTTATATGTTCTAGTAATATGGTTTTTAGTTTATAAATATTACTATAAAAAGGTATTGTAATATATATATTATCTGTCTGTATATTGCTGCTTTCTGTCCTACTGTTATCTGTATTTATGGTAATATATCTGGATAGAATTTGACTATTATGAAGAGACAGATTTTCAATAAGCAATGGTGTCTTAGGTACTAGCGTAGAATATCTAGTTACATTACCTATTTTTGTCATGCACTCGTCCAAAGTTCTTTTTGGGTAACCACGCAGTTTGAAATTATTTAGCATTATATCTATCTCTCTCTTAAAATCACTTTCTTCAGAGCATATTCTTTTTATTCTTATAGCTTGGCTGTAAGGAAGCGAGTTTAAGAGATGATGTGGATGATTTGAATGATAACTCAAGTAAAAACTTTTTGACATTGGTTTTTTATATAACGTTGTATATAGTTGTTGATCTTTTATGTGTATGCATACATCCAAAAAGTTTATGCAGGTATCGTTGTATTCTGTCGTAAATGAAAGGTACTCATGTCTAAATGTGTCTTCAATCCATTTATCAATGTTTTCAATATCTGTCACATCTAAAACTATAAAACCGTCATCTACGAACCTGGCATTAAATACAATGTTATCAGCACTCAGTATACACTTTAATTCATGATATGCTGTTATGTTCGCTATTGTTACTGATGCCGAATTTCCCATTTGGATTCCTGCGTGTTGAAAAAAATATTCGTTTTTGTATTTCAAAAAACTATAGTCCAAACATAAATGTAATAATTGCGCTATTATATATTTGTTTGCTTGTACGGGTAACTGATAACTTTCTATGTACTTGCTATATTCCAACATGCAGTATTTCTTACAGTTTTTAATACTCAAATTTGTATACATACTACTAACATCATAAGTTAGCATAACATATTTATGATCCTTCTTTAGTTTGACCTCATTGAGCAGCAATAAAAATGTGTTGTGTCTAACAATATATTTGGTAGATGGTTCATTATTGGTTTGAATATATAATCTACCAATGCGCTTATGTTCCTATTGACTGATTTACACGTGCTGCTAATGGGTCGTCCAGGAGGAAATATACTATACTTTTTGTGAATTTTAGGTAGTATGTAAAACTTGGCGGGTCAGCGAGGACCGAGACGAGAAAAAGGCGGAGCTTGAAAGCCTGTTGGAAGACGTCCGAATGATTGAAGGTCCCCATGACGTTAACAAACGGAGTGGCAATTTATACATTGTCAACGCGCAAAAATTTGGAGGGAAGGCGAGACTCAGCCTGAGTCTCGACTACAGAAACGAGAAGCTCATCCCGGATGTGGAGGAATTCTTTAGGAATTTTGACACGCTCATTGTGGACGAAGCCCACCACTTTCCGGCCGTGACGTGGGAAAACATTGTGAAGGAGTTTACAAAACCTGTACCCGGTCTGGCGAAAAAGATCATCTTCCTTACGGCTACTCCATTCAAGATCATTGACGGGAAGGAGCAATTCATTCTAGGATCGGGAAAGGAAGCCAAGAGTAGGATTGCTTATGAAATCACACCTCAAACGCTTGAACGTAAGATAAATTTCAATAGGACCGATTATGACTCTAGTAAAGTTTGTAAATCCGAAATTAGGGATAATAATGCATGTGGCTTTGGCTCTATTTCAGGATTTACCACAAGGCCGTGTGAGTTTCAGGAACCATGTCACCCATACGACGAGAAAAAAGTCTTGGAAGATATTCTGAAGATATTTGAAGACAATCTTGCGGTGGAACCACGCATCACAAAACCAAAGGCGATGATTCTCGTACGCCTTAAAGAAGAGGCCAACAAGCTGGCACGTTTCATGAACAAGGAAATGAAAAGGGAGGATTTCGCCATTGCCGTCCTGAGCGATAAGCCAGATGCACTGGAGAAATTCAGCAAGGAAGACTACCAGGTCGCCGTGACATGTGGAGTTGGAAAAGAGGGATACGATAATCCAGACGTGATTGCATGCGTCATATTACGAAAGATTACGAAGGGAAGAATCCTGTTTAATCAGTTCATCGGAAGATGCATGAGACTGAATCGTCGTCTGGAAGGAGATCGGCCGGATCAAACGGTTGGAACTGTTCTGAGCTACAAGGAGTTCGCTCAGGGCAAGCTGTTTGATGAGCGGGACAAACTGGCAGAGGATGACCCTCTGGAAGTCGATGATGAGGAGGATGCAGGGACCAACCGGATATCTACTGCAAACAGGAACGGCTCAGGCTCTACGAAAAGGCGAAAAACTTCTTAAATGGTAGGTTTAGTTTCTAGTGGACCAATGGTTTATCTAATATATGAAAATAAATTAAATTTGGTTCCAGCATGACTGCTAATTATTATGCAGTAGTGTTTGAGCCGAGCATGAATGAGAATCCTAAACATGATTTCAAATTTATGTTTTTTTTTGTATAAATAAAAGTGTTTCAAACTGGATTCAATTATTCTGGATCACTTGGATTTTTTTATTATTATTTCTGTCATTTACGTCCGGTAAGCGACCGGTTTCGACATATCTTCTTCAGGCTGCAAGACAATTTTAATTCATTCTTAAATTAGTATATAGTTAGTAAATATATGAATACTTATAATAATAAATCCATTTTGATATTAAAAATTACGAACAAGAAATATCTATTATTAATATCAATATCTTAAGTTAACATATGTTGAGAAATAATCAATAGTATAATAAGATGATATTTTGAAAAATATTTTGAAAAATATATTTTGCTACTAATTACCTACCTCTTGAGGACGCTTATTTTGTGTGCGTATCTTTAGTAACCCAATTTTTAACTGTTATTCTACACCATTTTTCAAGAGTATTTGCTTTACGGAATGCTACATAAAACTTGTAGGTATTAAAAATATTTTGTATGTGAGAATCTGAGCTCCGTTTTGCTTCCTCTCTTATATGTTCTAGTAATATGGTTTTTAGTTTATAAATATTACTATAAAAAGGTATTGTAATATATATATTTTCTGTCTGTATATTGCTGCTTTCTGTCCTACTGTTATCTGTATTTATGGTAATATATCTGGATAGAATTTGACTATTATGAAGAGACAGATTTTCAATAAGCAATGGTGTCTTAGGTACTAGCGTAGAATATCTAGTTACATTACCTATTTTTGTCATGCACTCGTCCAAAGTTCTTTTTGGGTAACCACGCAGTTTGAAATTATTTAGCATTATATCTATCTCTCTCTTAAAATCACTTTCTTCAGAGCATATTCTTTTTATTCTTATAGCTTGGCTGTAAGGAAGCGAGTTTAAGAGATGATGTGGATGATTTGAATGATAACTCAAGTAAAAACTTTTTGACATTGGTTTTTTATATAACGTTGTATATAGTTGTTGATCTTTTATGTGTATGCATACATCCAAAAAGTTTATGCAGGTATCGTTGTATTCTGTCGTAAATGAAAGGTACTCATGTCTAAATGTGTCTTCAATCCATTTATCAATGTTTTCAATATCTGTCACATCTAAAACTATAAAACCGTCATCTACGAACCTGGCATTAAATACAATGTTATCAGCACTCAGTATACACTTTAATTCATGATATGCTGTTATGTTCGCTATTGTTACTGATGCCGAATTTCCCATTTGGATTCCTGCGTGTTGAAAAAAATATTCGTTTTTGTATTTCAAAAAACTATAGTCCAAACATAAATGTAATAATTGCGCTATTATATATTTGTTTGCTTGTACGGGTAACTGATAACTTTCTATGTACTTGCTATATTCCAACATGCAGTATTTCTTACAGTTTTTAATACTCAAATTTGTATACATACTACTAACATCATAAGTTAGCATAACATATTTATGATCCTTCTTTAGTTTGACCTCATTGAGCAGCAATAAAAATGTGTTGTGTCTAACAATATATTTGGTAGATGGTTCATTATTGGTTTGAATATATAATCTACCAATGCGCTTATGTTCCTATTGACTGATTTACACGTGCTGCTAATGGGTCGTCCAGGAGGAAATATACTATACTTTTTGTGAATTTTAGGTAGTATGTAAAACTTGGCGGGTCAGCGAGGACCGAGACGAGAAAAAGGCGGAGCTTGAAAGCCTGTTGGAAGACGTCCGAATGATTGAAGGTCCCCATGACGTTAACAAACGGAGTGGCAATTTATACATTGTCAACGCGCAAAAATTTGGAGGGAAGGCGAGACTCAGCCTGAGTCTCGACTACAGAAACGAGAAGCTCATCCCGGATGTGGAGGAATTCTTTAGGAATTTTGACACGCTCATTGTGGACGAAGCCCACCACTTTCCGGCCGTGACGTGGGAAAACATTGTGAAGGAGTTTACAAAACCTGTACCCGGTCTGGCGAAAAAGATCATCTTCCTTACGGCTACTCCATTCAAGATCATTGACGGGAAGGAGCAATTCATTCTAGGATCGGGAAAGGAAGCCAAGAGTAGGATTGCTTATGAAATCACACCTCAAACGCTTGAACGTAAGATAAATTTCAATAGGACCGATTATGACTCTAGTAAAGTTTGTAAATCCGAAATTAGGGATAATAATGCATGTGGCTTTGGCTCTATTTCAGGATTTACCACAAGGCCGTGTGAGTTTCAGGAACCATGTCACCCATACGACGAGAAAAAAGTCTTGGAAGATATTCTGAAGATATTTGAAGACAATCTTGCGGTGGAACCACGCATCACAAAACCAAAGGCGATGATTCTCGTACGCCTTAAAGAAGAGGCCAACAAGCTGGCACGTTTCATGAACAAGGAAATGAAAAGGGAGGATTTCGCCATTGCCGTCCTGAGCGATAAGCCAGATGCACTGGAGAAATTCAGCAAGGAAGACTACCAGGTCGCCGTGACATGTGGAGTTGGAAAAGAGGGATACGATAATCCAGACGTGATTGCATGCGTCATATTACGAAAGATTACGAAGGGAAGAATCCTGTTTAATCAGTTCATCGGAAGATGCATGAGACTGAATCGTCGTCTGGAAGGAGATCGGCCGGATCAAACGGTTGGAACTGTTCTGAGCTACAAGGAGTTCGCTCAGGGCAAGCTGTTTGATGAGCGGGACAAACTGGCAGAGGATGACCCTCTGGAAGTCGATGATGAGGAGGATGCAGGGACCAACCGGATATCTACTGCAAACAGGAACGGCTCAGGCTCTACGAAAAGGCGAAAAACTTCTTAAATGGTAGGTTTAGTTTCTAGTGGACCAATGGTTTATCTAATATATGAAAATAAATTAAATTTGGTTCCAGCATGACTGCTAATTATTATGCAGTAGTGTTTGAGCCGAGCATGAATGAGAATCCTAAACATGATTTCAAATTTATGTTTTTTTTTGTATAAATAAAAGTGTTTCAAACTGGATTCAATTATTCTGGATCACTTGGATTTTTTTATTATTATTTCTGTCATTTACGTCCGGTAAGCGACCGGTTTCGACATATCTTCTTCAGGCTGCAAGACAATTTTAATTCATTCTTAAATTAGTATATAGTTAGTAAATATATGAATACTTATAATAATAAATCCATTTTGATATTAAAAATTACGAACAAGAAATATCTATTATTAATATCAATATCTTAAGTTAACATATGTTGAGAAATAATCAATAGTATAATAAGATGATATTTTGAAAAATATTTTGAAAAATATATTTTGCTACTAATTACCTACCTCTTGAGGACGCTTATTTTGTGTGCGTATCTTTAGTAACCCAATTTTTAACTGTTATTCTACACCATTTTTCAAGAGTATTTGCTTTACGGAATGCTACATAAAACTTGTAGGTATTAAAAATATTTTGTATGTGAGAATCTGAGCTCCGTTTTGCTTCCTCTCTTATATGTTCTAGTAATATGGTTTTTAGTTTATAAATATTACTATAAAAAGGTATTGTAATATATATATTTTCTGTCTGTATATTGCTGCTTTCTGTCCTACTGTTATCTGTATTTATGGTAATATATCTGGATAGAATTTGACTATTATGAAGAGACAGATTTTCAATAAGCAATGGTGTCTTAGGTACTAGCGTAGAATATCTAGTTACATTACCTATTTTTGTCATGCACTCGTCCAAAGTTCTTTTTGGGTAACCACGCAGTTTGAAATTATTTAGCATTATATCTATCTCTCTCTTAAAATCACTTTCTTCAGAGCATATTCTTTTTATTCTTATAGCTTGGCTGTAAGGAAGCGAGTTTAAGAGATGATGTGGATGATTTGAATGATAACTCAAGTAAAAACTTTTTGACATTGGTTTTTTATATAACGTTGTATATAGTTGTTGATCTTTTATGTGTATGCATACATCCAAAAAGTTTATGCAGGTATCGTTGTATTCTGTCGTAAATGAAAGGTACTCATGTCTAAATGTGTCTTCAATCCATTTATCAATGTTTTCAATATCTGTCACATCTAAAACTATAAAACCGTCATCTACGAACCTGGCATTAAATACAATGTTATCAGCACTCAGTATACACTTTAATTCATGATATGCTGTTATGTTCGCTATTGTTACTGATGCCGAATTTCCCATTTGGATTCCTGCGTGTTGAAAAAAATATTCGTTTTTGTATTTCAAAAAACTATAGTCCAAACATAAATGTAATAATTGCGCTATTATATATTTGTTTGCTTGTACGGGTAACTGATAACTTTCTATGTACTTGCTATATTCCAACATGCAGTATTTCTTACAGTTTTTAATACTCAAATTTGTATACATACTACTAACATCATAAGTTAGCATAACATATTTATGATCCTTCTTTAGTTTGACCTCATTGAGCAGCAATAAAAAATGTGTTGTGTCTAACAATATATTTGGTAGATGGTTCATTATTGGTTTGAATATATAATCTACCAATGCGCTTATGTTCCTATTGACTGATTTACACGTGCTGCTAATGGGTCGTCCAGGAGGAAATATACTATACTTTTTGTGAATTTTAGGTAGTATGTAAAACTTGGCGGGTCAGCGAGGACCGAGACGAGAAAAAGGCGGAGCTTGAAAGCCTGTTGGAAGACGTCCGAATGATTGAAGGTCCCCATGACGTTAACAAACGGAGTGGCAATTTATACATTGTCAACGCGCAAAAATTTGGAGGGAAGGCGAGACTCAGCCTGAGTCTCGACTACAGAAACGAGAAGCTCATCCCGGATGTGGAGGAATTCTTTAGGAATTTTGACACGCTCATTGTGGACGAAGCCCACCACTTTCCGGCCGTGACGTGGGAAAACATTGTGAAGGAGTTTACAAAACCTGTACCCGGTCTGGCGAAAAAGATCATCTTCCTTACGGCTACTCCATTCAAGATCATTGACGGGAAGGAGCAATTCATTCTAGGATCGGGAAAGGAAGCCAAGAGTAGGATTGCTTATGAAATCACACCTCAAACGCTTGAACGTAAGATAAATTTCAATAGGACCGATTATGACTCTAGTAAAGTTTGTAAATCCGAAATTAGGGATAATAATGCATGTGGCTTTGGCTCTATTTCAGGATTTACCACAAGGCCGTGTGAGTTTCAGGAACCATGTCACCCATACGACGAGAAAAAAGTCTTGGAAGATATTCTGAAGATATTTGAAGACAATCTTGCGGTGGAACCACGCATCACAAAACCAAAGGCGATGATTCTCGTACGCCTTAAAGAAGAGGCCAACAAGCTGGCACGTTTCATGAACAAGGAAATGAAAAGGGAGGATTTCGCCATTGCCGTCCTGAGCGATAAGCCAGATGCACTGGAGAAATTCAGCAAGGAAGACTACCAGGTCGCCGTGACATGTGGAGTTGGAAAAGAGGGATACGATAATCCAGACGTGATTGCATGCGTCATATTACGAAAGATTACGAAGGGAAGAATCCTGTTTAATCAGTTCATCGGAAGATGCATGAGACTGAATCGTCGTCTGGAAGGAGATCGGCCGGATCAAACGGTTGGAACTGTTCTGAGCTACAAGGAGTTCGCTCAGGGCAAGCTGTTTGATGAGCGGGACAAACTGGCAGAGGATGACCCTCTGGAAGTCGATGATGAGGAGGATGCAGGGACCAACCGGATATCTACTGCAAACAGGAACGGCTCAGGCTCTACGAAAAGGCGAAAAACTTCTTAAATGGTAGGTTTAGTTTCTAGTGGACCAATGGTTTATCTAATATATGAAAATAAATTAAATTTGGTTCCAGCATGACTGCTAATTATTATGCAGTAGTGTTTGAGCCGAGCATGAATGAGAATCCTAAACATGATTTCAAATTTATGTTTTTTTTTGTATAAATAAAAGTGTTTCAAACTGGATTCAATTATTCTGGATCACTTGGATTTTTTTATTATTATTTCTGTCATTTACGTCCGGTAAGCGACCGGTTTCGACATATCTTCTTCAGGCTGCAAGACAATTTTAATTCATTCTTAAATTAGTATATAGTTAGTAAATATATGAATACTTATAATAATAAATCCATTTTGATATTAAAAATTACGAACAAGAAATATCTATTATTAATATCAATATCTTAAGTTAACATATGTTGAGAAATAATCAATAGTATAATAAGATGATATTTTGAAAAATATTTTGAAAAATATATTTTGCTACTAATTACCTACCTCTTGAGGACGCTTATTTTGTGTGCGTATCTTTAGTAACCCAATTTTTAACTGTTATTCTACACCATTTTTCAAGAGTATTTGCTTTACGGAATGCTACATAAAACTTGTAGGTATTAAAAATATTTTGTATGTGAGAATCTGAGCTCCGTTTTGCTTCCTCTCTTATATGTTCTAGTAATATGGTTTTTAGTTTATAAATATTACTATAAAAAGGTATTGTAATATATATATTTTCTGTCTGTATATTGCTGCTTTCTGTCCTACTGTTATCTGTATTTATGGTAATATATCTGGATAGAATTTGACTATTATGAAGAGACAGATTTTCAATAAGCAATGGTGTCTTAGGTACTAGCGTAGAATATCTAGTTACATTACCTATTTTTGTCATGCACTCGTCCAAAGTTCTTTTTGGGTAACCACGCAGTTTGAAATTATTTAGCATTATATCTATCTCTCTCTTAAAATCACTTTCTTCAGAGCATATTCTTTTTATTCTTATAGCTTGGCTGTAAGGAAGCGAGTTTAAGAGATGATGTGGATGATTTGAATGATAACTCAAGTAAAAACTTTTTGACATTGGTTTTTTATATAACGTTGTATATAGTTGTTGATCTTTTATGTGTATGCATACATCCAAAAAGTTTATGCAGGTATCGTTGTATTCTGTCGTAAATGAAAGGTACTCATGTCTAAATGTGTCTTCAATCCATTTATCAATGTTTTCAATATCTGTCACATCTAAAACTATAAAACCGTCATCTACGAACCTGGCATTAAATACAATGTTATCAGCACTCAGTATACACTTTAATTCATGATATGCTGTTATGTTCGCTATTGTTACTGATGCCGAATTTCCCATTTGGATTCCTGCGTGTTGAAAAAAATATTCGTTTTTGTATTTCAAAAAACTATAGTCCAAACATAAATGTAATAATTGCGCTATTATATATTTGTTTGCTTGTACGGGTAACTGATAACTTTCTATGTACTTGCTATATTCCAACATGCAGTATTTCTTACAGTTTTTAATACTCAAATTTGTATACATACTACTAACATCATAAGTTAGCATAACATATTTATGATCCTTCTTTAGTTTGACCTCATTGAGCAGCAATAAAAAATGTGTTGTGTCTAACAATATATTTGGTAGATGGTTCATTATTGGTTTGAATATATAATCTACCAATGCGCTTATGTTCCTATTGACTGATTTACACGTGCTGCTAATGGGTCGTCCAGGAGGAAATATACTATACTTTTTGTGAATTTTAGGTAGTATGTAAAACTTGGCGGGTCAGCGAGGACCGAGACGAGAAAAAGGCGGAGCTTGAAAGCCTGTTGGAAGACGTCCGAATGATTGAAGGTCCCCATGACGTTAACAAACGGAGTGGCAATTTATACGTTGTCAACGCGCAAAAATTTGGAGGGAAGGCGAGACTCAGCCTGAGTCTCGACTACAGAAACGAGAAGCTCATCCCGGATGTGGAGGAATTCTTTAGGAATTTTGACACGCTCATTGTGGACGAAGCCCACCACTTTCCGGCCGTGACGTGGGAAAACATTGTGAAGGAGTTTACAAAACCTGTACCCGGTCTGGCGAAAAAGATCATCTTCCTTACGGCTACTCCATTCAAGATCATTGACGGGAAGGAGCAATTCATTCTAGGATCGGGAAAGGAAGCCAAGAGTAGGATTGCTTATGAAATCACACCTCAAACGCTTGAACGTAAGATAAATTTCAATAGGACCGATTATGACTCTAGTAAAGTTTGTAAATCCGAAATTAGGGATAATAATGCATGTGGCTTTGGCTCTATTTCAGGATTTACCACAAGGCCGTGTGAGTTTCAGGAACCATGTCACCCATACGACGAGAAAAAAGTCTTGGAAGATATTCTGAAGATATTTGAAGACAGTCTTGCGGTGGAACCACGCATCACAAAACCAAAGGCGATGATTCTCGTACGCCTTAAAGAAGAGGCCAACAAGCTGGCACGTTTCATGAACAAGGAAATGAAAAGGGAGGATTTCGCCATTGCCGTCCTGAGCGATAAGCCAGATGCACTGGAGAAATTCAGCAAGGAAGACTACCAGGTCGCCGTGACATGTGGAGTTGGAAAAGAGGGATACGATAATCCAGACGTGATTGCATGCGTCATATTACGAAAGATTACGAAGGGAAGAATCC
Source organism: Sinella curviseta (assembly GCA_004115045.4). Lineage (NCBI taxonomy): Eukaryota > Metazoa > Arthropoda > Collembola > Entomobryomorpha > Entomobryidae > Sinella > Sinella curviseta. The sequence continues at coordinate 13,094,324 of CM023200.3, read as the reverse complement.
TGTTTAATCAGTTCATCGGAAGATGCATGAGACTGAATCGTCGTCTGGAAGGAGATCGGCCGGATCAAACGGTTGGAACTGTTCTGAGCTACAAGGAGTTCGCTCAGGGCAAGCTGTTTGATGAGCGGGACAAACTGGCAGAGGATGACCCTCTGGAAGTCGATGATGAGGAGGATGCAGGGACCAACCGGATATCTACTGCAAACAGGAACGGCTCAGGCTCTACGAAAAGGCGAAAAACTTCTTAAATGGTAGGTTTAGTTTCTAGTGGACCAATGGTTTATCTAATATATGAAAATAAATTAAATTTGGTTCCAGCATGACTGCTAATTATTATGCAGTAGTGTTTGAGCCGAGCATGAATGAGAATCCTAAACATGATTTCAAATTTATGTTTTTTTTTGTATAAATAAAAGTGTTTCAAACTGGATTCAATTATTCTGGATCACTTGGATTTTTTTATTATTATTTCTGTCATTTACGTCCGGTAAGCGACCGGTTTCGACATATCTTCTTCAGGCTGCAAGACAATTTTAATTCATTCTTAAATTAGTATATAGTTAGTAAATATATGAATACTTATAATAATAAATCCATTTTGATATTAAAAATTACGAACAAGAAATATCTATTATTAATATCAATATCTTAAGTTAACATATGTTGAGAAATAATCAATAGTATAATAAGATGATATTTTGAAAAATATTTTGAAAAATATATTTTGCTACTAATTACCTACCTCTTGAGGACGCTTATTTTGTGTGCGTATCTTTAGTAACCCAATTTTTAACTGTTATTCTACACCATTTTTCAAGAGTATTTGCTTTACGGAATGCTACATAAAACTTGTAGGTATTAAAAATATTTTGTATGTGAGAATCTGAGCTCCGTTTTGCTTCCTCTCTTATATGTTCTAGTAATATGGTTTTTAGTTTATAAATATTACTATAAAAAGGTATTGTAATATATATATTTTCTGTCTGTATATTGCTGCTTTCTGTCCTACTGTTATCTGTATTTATGGTAATATATCTGGATAGAATTTGACTATTATGAAGAGACAGATTTTCAATAAGCAATGGTGTCTTAGGTACTAGCGTAGAATATCTAGTTACATTACCTATTTTTGTCATGCACTCGTCCAAAGTTCTTTTTGGGTAACCACGCAGTTTGAAATTATTTAGCATTATATCTATCTCTCTCTTAAAATCACTTTCTTCAGAGCATATTCTTTTTATTCTTATAGCTTGGCTGTAAGGAAGCGAGTTTAAGAGATGATGTGGATGATTTGAATGATAACTCAAGTAAAAACTTTTTGACATTGGTTTTTTATATAACGTTGTATATAGTTGTTGATCTTTTATGTGTATGCATACATCCAAAAAGTTTATGCAGGTATCGTTGTATTCTGTCGTAAATGAAAGGTACTCATGTCTAAATGTGTCTTCAATCCATTTATCAATGTTTTCAATATCTGTCACATCTAAAACTATAAAACCGTCATCTACGAACCTGGCATTAAATACAATGTTATCAGCACTCAGTATACACTTTAATTCATGATATGCTGTTATGTTCGCTATTGTTACTGATGCCGAATTTCCCATTTGGATTCCTGCGTGTTGAAAAAAATATTCGTTTTTGTATTTCAAAAAACTATAGTCCAAACATAAATGTAATAATTGCGCTATTATATATTTGTTTGCTTGTACGGGTAACTGATAACTTTCTATGTACTTGCTATATTCCAACATGCAGTATTTCTTACAGTTTTTAATACTCAAATTTGTATACATACTACTAACATCATAAGTTAGCATAACATATTTATGATCCTTCTTTAGTTTGACCTCATTGAGCAGCAATAAAAAATGTGTTGTGTCTAACAATATATTTGGTAGATGGTTCATTATTGGTTTGAATATATAATCTACCAATGCGCTTATGTTCCTATTGACTGATTTACACGTGCTGCTAATGGGTCGTCCAGGAGGAAATATACTATACTTTTTGTGAATTTTAGGTAGTATGTAAAACTTGGCGGGTCAGCGAGGACCGAGACGAGAAAAAGGCGGAGCTTGAAAGCCTGTTGGAAGACGTCCGAATGATTGAAGGTCCCCATGACGTTAACAAACGGAGTGGCAATTTATACGTTGTCAACGCGCAAAAATTTGGAGGGAAGGCGAGACTCAGCCTGAGTCTCGACTACAGAAACGAGAAGCTCATCCCGGATGTGGAGGAATTCTTTAGGAATTTTGACACGCTCATTGTGGACGAAGCCCACCACTTTCCGGCCGTGACGTGGGAAAACATTGTGAAGGAGTTTACAAAACCTGTACCCGGTCTGGCGAAAAAGATCATCTTCCTTACGGCTACTCCATTCAAGATCATTGACGGGAAGGAGCAATTCATTCTAGGATCGGGAAAGGAAGCCAAGAGTAGGATTGCTTATGAAATCACACCTCAAACGCTTGAACGTAAGATAAATTTCAATAGGACCGATTATGACTCTAGTAAAGTTTGTAAATCCGAAATTAGGGATAATAATGCATGTGGCTTTGGCTCTATTTCAGGATTTACCACAAGGCCGTGTGAGTTTCAGGAACCATGTCACCCATACGACGAGAAAAAAGTCTTGGAAGATATTCTGAAGATATTTGAAGACAGTCTTGCGGTGGAACCACGCATCACAAAACCAAAGGCGATGATTCTCGTACGCCTTAAAGAAGAGGCCAACAAGCTGGCACGTTTCATGAACAAGGAAATGAAAAGGGAGGATTTCGCCATTGCCGTCCTGAGCGATAAGCCAGATGCACTGGAGAAATTCAGCAAGGAAGACTACCAGGTCGCCGTGACATGTGGAGTTGGAAAAGAGGGATACGATAATCCAGACGTGATTGCATGCGTCATATTACGAAAGATTACGAAGGGAAGAATCCTGTTTAATCAGTTCATCGGAAGATGCATGAGACTGAATCGTCGTCTGGAAGGAGATCGGCCGGATCAAACGGTTGGAACTGTTCTGAGCTACAAGGAGTTCGCTCAGGGCAAGCTGTTTGATGAGCGGGACAAACTGGCAGAGGATGACCCTCTGGAAGTCGATGATGAGGAGGATGCAGGGACCAACCGGATATCTACTGCAAACAGGAACGGCTCAGGCTCTACGAAAAGGCGAAAAACTTCTTAAATGGTAGGTTTAGTTTCTAGTGGACCAATGGTTTATCTAATATATGAAAATAAATTAAATTTGGTTCCAGCATGACTGCTAATTATTATGCAGTAGTGTTTGAGCCGAGCATGAATGAGAATCCTAAACATGATTTCAAATTTATGTTTTTTTTTGTATAAATAAAAGTGTTTCAAACTGGATTCAATTATTCTGGATCACTTGGATTTTTTTATTATTATTTCTGTCATTTACGTCCGGTAAGCGACCGGTTTCGACATATCTTCTTCAGGCTGCAAGACAATTTTAATTCATTCTTAAATTAGTATATAGTTAGTAAATATATGAATACTTATAATAATAAATCCATTTTGATATTAAAAATTACGAACAAGAAATATCTATTATTAATATCAATATCTTAAGTTAACATATGTTGAGAAATAATCAATAGTATAATAAGATGATATTTTGAAAAATATTTTGAAAAATATATTTTGCTACTAATTACCTACCTCTTGAGGACGCTTATTTTGTGTGCGTATCTTTAGTAACCCAATTTTTAACTGTTATTCTACACCATTTTTCAAGAGTATTTGCTTTACGGAATGCTACATAAAACTTGTAGGTATTAAAAATATTTTGTATGTGAGAATCTGAGCTCCGTTTTGCTTCCTCTCTTATATGTTCTAGTAATATGGTTTTTAGTTTATAAATATTACTATAAAAAGGTATTGTAATATATATATTTTCTGTCTGTATATTGCTGCTTTCTGTCCTACTGTTATCTGTATTTATGGTAATATATCTGGATAGAATTTGACTATTATGAAGAGACAGATTTTCAATAAGCAATGGTGTCTTAGGTACTAGCGTAGAATATCTAGTTACATTACCTATTTTTGTCATGCACTCGTCCAAAGTTCTTTTTGGGTAACCACGCAGTTTGAAATTATTTAGCATTATATCTATCTCTCTCTTAAAATCACTTTCTTCAGAGCATATTCTTTTTATTCTTATAGCTTGGCTGTAAGGAAGCGAGTTTAAGAGATGATGTGGATGATTTGAATGATAACTCAAGTAAAAACTTTTTGACATTGGTTTTTTATATAACGTTGTATATAGTTGTTGATCTTTTATGTGTATGCATACATCCAAAAAGTTTATGCAGGTATCGTTGTATTCTGTCGTAAATGAAAGGTACTCATGTCTAAATGTGTCTTCAATCCATTTATCAATGTTTTCAATATCTGTCACATCTAAAACTATAAAACCGTCATCTACGAACCTGGCATTAAATACAATGTTATCAGCACTCAGTATACACTTTAATTCATGATATGCTGTTATGTTCGCTATTGTTACTGATGCCGAATTTCCCATTTGGATTCCTGCGTGTTGAAAAAAATATTCGTTTTTGTATTTCAAAAAACTATAGTCCAAACATAAATGTAATAATTGCGCTATTATATATTTGTTTGCTTGTACGGGTAACTGATAACTTTCTATGTACTTGCTATATTCCAACATGCAGTATTTCTTACAGTTTTTAATACTCAAATTTGTATACATACTACTAACATCATAAGTTAGCATAACATATTTATGATCCTTCTTTAGTTTGACCTCATTGAGCAGCAATAAAAATGTGTTGTGTCTAACAATATATTTGGTAGATGGTTCATTATTGGTTTGAATATATAATCTACCAATGCGCTTATGTTCCTATTGACTGATTTACACGTGCTGCTAATGGGTCGTCCAGGAGGAAATATACTATACTTTTTGTGAATTTTAGGTAGTATGTAAAACTTGGCGGGTCAGCGAGGACCGAGACGAGAAAAAGGCGGAGCTTGAAAGCCTGTTGGAAGACGTCCGAATGATTGAAGGTCCCCATGACGTTAACAAACGGAGTGGCAATTTATACATTGTCAACGCGCAAAAATTTGGAGGGAAGGCGAGACTCAGCCTGAGTCTCGACTACAGAAACGAGAAGCTCATCCCGGATGTGGAGGAATTCTTTAGGAATTTTGACACGCTCATTGTGGACGAAGCCCACCACTTTCCGGCCGTGGCGTGGGAAAACATTGTGAAGGAGTTTACAAAACCTGTACCCGGTCTGGCGAAAAAGATCATCTTCCTTACGGCTACTCCATTCAAGATCATTGACGGGAAGGAGCAATTCATTCTAGGATCGGGAAAGGAAGCCAAGAGTAGGATTGCTTATGAAATCACACCTCAAACGCTTGAACGTAAGATAAATTTCAATAGGACCGATTATGACTCTAGTAAAGTTTGTAAATCCGAAATTAGGGATAATAATGCATGTGGCTTTGGCTCTATTTCAGGATTTACCACAAGGCCGTGTGAGTTTCAGGAACCATGTCACCCATACGACGAGAAAAAAGTCTTGGAAGATATTCTGAAGATATTTGAAGACAGTCTTGCGGTGGAACCACGCATCACAAAACCAAAGGCGATGATTCTCGTACGCCTTAAAGAAGAGGCCAACAAGCTGGCACGTTTCATGAACAAGGAAATGAAAAGGGAGGATTTCGCCATTGCCGTCCTGAGCGATAAGCCAGATGCACTGGAGAAATTCAGCAAGGAAGACTACCAGGTCGCCGTGACATGTGGAGTTGGAAAAGAGGGATACGATAATCCAGACGTGATTGCATGCGTCATATTACGAAAGATTACGAAGGGAAGAATCCTGTTTAATCAGTTCATCGGAAGATGCATGAGACTGAATCGTCGTCTGGAAGGAGATCGGCCGGATCAAACGGTTGGAACTGTTCTGAGCTACAAGGAGTTCGCTCAGGGCAAGCTGTTTGATGAGCGGGACAAACTGGCAGAGGATGACCCTCTGGAAGTCGATGATGAGGAGGATGCAGGGACCAACCGGATATCTACTGCAAACAGGAACGGCTCAGGCTCTACGAAAAGGCGAAAAACTTCTTAAATGGTAGGTTTAGTTTCTAGTGGACCAATGGTTTATCTAATATATGAAAATAAATTAAATTTGGTTCCAGCATGACTGCTAATTATTATGCAGTAGTGTTTGAGCCGAGCATGAATGAGAATCCTAAACATGATTTCAAATTTATGTTCTACATCATTGGTAATATAATAGTGAATTGGAATTTGTAAATTGGTTCGTTTGTAGATACGTAATAAGGTTCTATTTGTGGTAGCAAACCTGATGTAATATTTTTGCGTAGGTACGAAATTCAATACACTCCTTTTAAACACAATATTATACGGTTACTATGAATTAAAATAAAGGGGATAAAAGTTAGTGCTTGAAGGACCGACAAAATCTGATTCAATCCACGATTATTGATTTGCTGAACAGTTATTTACATGCGAGCGTACTGTCTTAATTTTCTATGATCTGTGTATTATACGGGGCCGTAATACTGATTACCTGACGATCTAAAACAAATACTAAACTTTCCATCATTGCACATAATTTATTGCGAATAATTTTTGGATACACTGTGAGAACTTTTGCAAACAAGTACAGCCAAATTGTATGGCTGAGTGTGACGTCGTCATCATTTTTTATAGTTTTAGCTTTTTATTTTCGGTAGTTCTGTATTACAATAAACTGTGGAATTCACCTTCCAAATCAAATAGTAAAGGCATAATATTTTTTTACTACGTCAAGTATCAAATTCCTCCACAGCCTTCTGGAAATTGTGGACAGTCATCATGGTTTTGGCAACACTTGTTACACTCTTGCAAGTAGTTGGGGTGGCTTGCTGGCTGCTTATAAAGATGAGTATTAGTAGTCGCACTGGAAGTAGCGGAGGTAAACCTCTCCATTCACTCTGTAGATCAATGGGATACCCAAAACAGACAACAGATGAGACAACATCTCCTCACAACAACAACAAATTCACATCATGATAGTTGGTCCTGCATTCTTAGACTGTTGTCACATTCACATTTCAAAATTACAATTTTGCCGATAAACCGGAGTCAAACAAAATGCATTCCTGTACATACTGCGGAATATCATTCACGGGCGCACCAGACTTAAAGTATGAAGTTTCTACTGTGCATACAAACATCCGATACTCCTGTGTCTTGTGCCAGAAGCAATTTACTAGAGCATACACACTTCAAATCCACATGAATGGTCATATGGGGGAGAAAACCTACAAGTGCAGTAAATCGTACGTTATACTAGCTCAGCTAAATACGCATTTGAAGACGCATTTGGGCGACACTGGAAAAAAGTCGAAATGTACCATTTGCAGTAAAAGTTTTATTGACAGGCATGTTATGCAGAAACACATGGTGGTTCACTCCGACAAGAGACCTTACATGTGTCAACGGTTGAAGTTTAAAGGAACTCTAAAGCTACATGGACAAGTCCATTTAAGTAACAGCGAAAAAAGTTTTCAGTGCTCAAAGTGCTCCAAGGAATTTCCAAGTGCTCAGAGACTCAGGATACATGTATCTTCTTCGGCGGTCTTCATGAATGGCAAGATGTATCCTGCCATTCATGAAGACCCAATCCAGCATTGTTCAAAATGTGACAAGACATTTATTACAAAGCACCGACTTGACGCACATTTCAACCGAGTTCACACGTCAGAAGGCGTTGTGAAACGAGAGCACAAGTGTGTATTTTGCGGAAAAGAGTTCACTTGGCGGGACGACCTGTTTAGGCATTTTCCGAGTACATACATATATGGGAAATGCCTTGCACTCCAAATAGAGCAAAAAATGATCGTTCTAGAAACTTGCACAGTAGTACATGCAACGGATACTTAAATATGATGAAGGTAATACTTCGTGCGAATATGCATGTTCATGTTAAATATGCTAGCCTGTATAAACGTTGTCATCACTTTTCTACTTAAATAACCTTCGCTCTGGTTTCTGAATACCTGGTGAATACACGCCGCCTGGCTTCTTTATTCTTTGGAGCAAATCCACCGTATTTCTATGATGGGATTCAACTTACCCGTTCTGAGGGACAATTTCTACCCGAGTTGTTGCTGTAGCTGACTTTAAATGCTTCTCCCAATTTGTTAACAAGAATCTCTCTCTCACAAATATGAAACTACCAAGTACAATTACGAAGCAAATGTAAGCAACGACACAGGGCCACAGCTTGTTCAGGTTAATTACATCTTGTACAATGATTCCTTGATTTGGACTCCGATATTTCTTAAGAATACGCAGCCAAAGATGGTAGCGCCATTGAGCCCATCGATCCCACAATGTTGGTAAGCCGCCTTCCCACATTCTTTGAACGGATAGCTGCATCCAATGTTGGTTCACAGCAAATATGTGCATGAACATGTGGTTATTCTGCGTAGCACGCTTCAGTGAATGACATTGTGTTTCATTTGTCGAAGTCATATTATTTATTAGCTTGGTAAATATGTGCTTATGCTCGTTCCAATTGCCTTCATCCATTTCCATTATACTTTTATTTTGAAACCATTTTGCTTTATCCCTCACACGTGTAACAAAATTTGTCATGATGATACTTTGGTTTGCAAATTCTCTCACTCCTGGGCTCCGAAGTATAGGGGCAAATCGATCTATTTCACCATCGTCATGTTTCGACGTTTGTATAACCACCTTGAATCCAGAGATCAGCATTTGTTCAACTGATGCGTATGGCTTTAGTGGTTGAGATGTCATCACGGTGCTTGTAATAGAGTTTCCGTACAGCTGTCCCATGAAGAAACCAAACACAGCGAGTACGCCAAATTGGATTCTTTTATTTTCAGCAATCTTGTCGCTGGGACATCCACCAACAAGCACGGAAATTATAGACAGAGCTTCCGCGAGGATGTTCCCTATTGAACTTGAATGCATTATTGCAGCGCCAAAGATGACGATTGACAACGCAAGCCACACGTTCCGGTCGAAGGCGCATGTGATCCAATTCTCTAACGAACTGGAAGTTTCGCCAGATTTCCTAACACAATAGCATAGAATTCTACGATGCATCGAGTGACTGGTTATGCTCGTACGTACATCCCACAAGGTCAAAAAGTCCCCATCACCAAAGTTTCCTTTGTCCAGGACTGTTGTTCTAACAAATTGATAGCCGAACCCCCAGATAGCACCATTCATTGCTTCCCTTGCGCCAACTTGAGAGTATATTCGCAGCGATAAATTATGAACTCTCATTAGGGTCATCGCGGACATGATACTGTATGTACACAAGAATGAGTCTTTCGTTTTGTACAATTTTCGCAAGCAAATTTTCTGGTCCATCCTTTCGGTATAGTATTTGTTAAACAGCCAATTCTTTGGTGAGTGAAGCTCCGCATTAAGTATGCGTTTGTTGGCATTTCTGAACAGATACTTGTGGAATGTTAGTGGCTGCAGTAGTGCCGATGGTGAGAATAAAGTGTTTCTTACTTCTTGCGAAAGATAGCCGATTGTGTATATTTCCGTATTTGGTTGCTGATTTCCCATATACACTGTTCCTTTGATTGCCGGTGTCAGGGCAAATTTGTTTAGCATACTCCACTCAGACTCGAAAGTATTCCGAACATATTTCCAATAAATGAAAATGTAGACTGTGCTCGGGAACATGGCGTATTTGATAAAGAATCTCTGCATTTCCATATCGTCTGCCATTGAAATCGGTGCCAGGAATATATGATACGGCTGTCGGAACTTGTATGGGTGGTTGTATTGAAGTTCACCCGACAGATTTGAATAGGTTAGGACTTCAACGCGCCCTCCGAATGGCTGTACGCACGACGAGTTAAGACTGTTGAAAAATAGCAGGTATTCAAAACTATTGTTCAACAGTTGGTCTCGAAACTGGATCATTCCATTTCGACGTGAAAACAAACAATTATTTGCTACCACCGACTCCGCAAAGCATGGTAATGTCAATGCAGTAAGATAGACAGCCAACCAAATCATTATTGTTGTGATGATTTATATGACATGTTGTACTAATATATATGTCAATTTTGGTGCACCAGAAGATATTTTATATATCGCTTGGCTGGACTTTCAAGTACAAAATCTGCAATTATAAATTTAGTTCACATGATAACGCAACGTAGATGTTTTTCTGTCATGATTTTAATACTACCCATCACTGCGTCGTAAATTCGGACCATTCCGCCGTATAGTTTGGTATGGTGTGTTGAAATTATGTTGGGTAACTACGATCGATGTTTGTATTCGCTTCCGCATTTGACGAAATTGGAATCCATGTAAGTCCAGAAGAAAAGCAATTATTTTCTAGACTGCTGATTGGTAACTGCCGCTAAATCATTCCATATGGGGAAAAACTAGTCGTGTTAAATCACGAGGGAAAATACGTAGCTGAAGGATTTTTTCCTTTTGTCTGATTAATAAAGCATGTGACCCCTTTATGACCCCTACAGGTCAAAGTCACCGGATTTTACCCATAGTATCTGACGAGAAAATGTACACCATTCGATTCCTTATAAGAATCAATTGTAAGCAAATTTTCCATTAAAATGGATGTGACCCTGTGTGACCAATAAATGCCAACGTAACCGGATTTGACCCTTGATAGCTCAAGAGAAAATGATCACCTATCGATTCTCTATCAGAATAAACCATAAAATATTTTGCCATTTAAATTGCATGTGACTTTCCGTGACCCCGACAACGCCCACCGTTGACCGATTGACCTCAAGGCCAATACCGTACTTCCCTATCCCATGAGGAACCTCCGTCGGACATGAAAAGTTTGACATATTGTCTCCGGATGGCCAAATTTTCTCCGACCATATATCAGTGAAAATAACAAACAGCATTACGTTTAGTGTTTATATAGTGGCATTTCTAGAAGCATATATTGTTTTTGTGGTAATATGTTGTGGAAAAAATGATAATATTCTGTAAAACCTTTAAACATGTATACGTTTTCCCATTGTGTCGATTTTTCTGCAACAATTTTCTCCGGATGCCATCCGCGTATCTTTTCCATGCATGACCTCCGTACCAAGTCTCAAGAAAATCGGTCAACGAGTGTCAAAGTTAGAGCACGAACAGACAGACAAACGGACAGACAAACCAACTAAAAGCATAACTACGCAACATCTACGCTACAGCCACGTAATAATTGCCCTGGTGAAATGGTTATACAAGGAATTCTACTATAAACTTTCTGAAATGTCATCGTAAATTGCGGCCATAACTTTTGTCGGTCAAAAACTAAAACACAATGTAAAAGTGTATAATACCACATGTTCCCGGAGCCATAAGGGCTGAATCGCATATGTACACTATAGCGGTTACGGATGCATTACCAAATAAGAGCCTGCGTTTACCCAATTCTAAGATGTTTCCCATAGTAATAACATACAGCCATTATGGAAAATTAAAGCCACAGAATTAGCGAAACAATATGTACCATATTTACTTTCAATAATGCGTGTATTATACCTCTTACTTAAAACTGGACGGGTGTCAACAGGAATTAAATACTACCGGAAACGTGCCGTGTGTGCAATTGAGACATTTGACACTTAATTCCCAATCACTGATCATGATTTTTTTGAAGAATTTCCAGAATAATATATTTTACCATTTCGTGACCCTGAGGTTTATGGAACCAGCACTTTACAATTGCATGAATTTACCCATGGTGTCAGGACAAAAACTGATCAGCTTACAATTCCCTATCTTGTAAGCGAAACCAATTATTTTGCCAATAAGGAAGTATGGGAGCATTAACCTCCCACCGTGCACCTGGGGGTAGAGCCTTGAATCTGAAAATCAATAGCAAACTTATCATTGCTATACGGTTGGCATGGTCGGCGGAGACCAAGTCGAGATAGGCGCGGATGTTAAAATTGAAAGTCCGAATCATCGAAGGTCCACAGAACGTCAACAAACGGAACTGCAACTTGTGCATTGTGAACACAGAAAAATTTGGAGGGAAGTGCGAGATTCAGCTTGAGTCTGGTATACAGACCCGAGAAGCTCATTCTGGATGTGGAGCATTTCTTAAAATCTTTGAGATGCTTATCGCTGACGAGGCTCAACCACTATCCTGCCGTGACGTGGGAAATTATGCGAAATATGAAATCGGATATTTTCGCGGTCAAGGGTTACTCGGAATCCAATTTTCCATTATATTAGGAGGGGACTATTTGGAGAGGTGAGTTCCGCATTTTCCCCTTGCGGAATGAAGCATTATAGAAACTCATTACATACGGATAATTTAATTAAGCAATCTGATTTGTTACCACATACATCATTCAGGTCAACCGTTGTATTAACGAGGAAAAAATCGATTGCGAGGCGAGGAATTCTGTATATATTTTATACCATGAACGTGTCGATACATTCGAGGATAGAAATCATTTATTAACAACACTGCGATGAGTCGCCTCAAGTTACTAATTTGGATTGGAATACTGGTTGGCTTATATCCACGGACCTGGAGCCAGAAAGAGTATCGGGGGAGAAATGAAGTGTCCGCCAATATGTCAATACGATGCTCCAGAGTAACCATGATTCGGTGAATAATTATCTAATCCATTTGGATGACTACGAGGACAGTGGTGGAGCTGTAATCAATCGCTTCTATTTTGGGAGTTTGTCTCAAATAATCAAAGGCGCTAGCTTATTCTTGCGAATGCCGTTTATGCCGTGGTATTTGTTCTCATATACTTACCCTAAGCCATGGTACTGGTTAATTCCTGGAACTTTGCATGACGTAATGCTTGTTGGACATGTGATTATTTCATACTTGCTACTGGCCTGGATTATTTTTGCTCATGCAAATACACTAAAATTTTGGCTTCGGGAAATGCTGTGAGTTCATTATATGCTTCCGTATCTACATATATGATGGCAATATGTTAAAATGTGTGCCCTTTCCTTGCAGCAATAATAACGACAGTGAGTACACTACTGATAACATGCGTCGCCAAGTACATGCCATATCAACATATAAAATCCTACAAGTGCTCAATGTACAGTACACCGAATGCATGGCTCCACTGTCTATTTTCTGGATGAAATTTGTCAGTGGATACCCCTCTCGTCCCGTGCGGCTACGTGGTGATTCGGAGCATGAACCATTTGTTTATTCACGAGTTTTCGGGAATTCTATCCGATAAGCATACCGAACTCTGTGGTGGCAGCACTTTTGTACGTCACATTTAAAGCAAATTAATTTGGATATATGTCCCCTGCGTTTGACGCGCAATGTCAATTAGCTTTTATAGATTGTTCACACTAATTGATGATTAACAAATAACAAATATAGTATTTATTATGCCGGTTTATTTACTATTTTATCAGCAATATACGTACGTCAAAAATATATGCTAAGGGTATACAGATTTTACCTTAATAGGGAAAATAAAATGTAATCATTGCTTAACACTAACGCAGCCATCGCAATCACAATATTCCACACCGGACCCACTATATCCTGATGCAATGCAGCTGTAATAATCATTTGAAAGTGGATTACATGTAGCAGGCTATCCATTCACCGGAACATTACTTCCGCATTTCCCAGCATCTGGTCCAGAGGCAATCCAGGTTTTTTTAGGGTAGCTATAATCCGGCTTGTCCCTAAAATTCACAGACCCTTCGCACTCACAAAATTCAGAGGTCTTACCACAATAGCCTGTGGCAGAACAACAGTATCCATTGTTATCATTCGTATTACAGATTGCGTAATCCCCATTCTGTAGCAGATGACCATTATAACCACATTGTGGCCCAGGTTCAAATGTGTCCATGGTGTGCCATCGCAGTGGACCCGACGGCTGAATGGGCTCGTCTAGAATTTTCTCCGGATTCTCATAATAGTTCAAGCATCCATCACAGTCACAAAAACCTTCTCCACTTCCACAGTATCCACTCGCCGAGCAACAAGCATATCCGGGATCTTCTGGGTCACAAACGGGGTAGTATCCGTTATAAAGTGGGGCTGCCTTCCCGCACATTCCAGCTTTCCGTTCATCGTCCACCAGCGTCCACCATCTCTGCTCTTGAATAGGTGGACATTTGTAATCTGACGGAATTCCAGTACCAGAAGCTCCTGAGCACAGTGTCTCAGAACTTGCAATACGAAGCAGGGTATTTCGCTCATCGTCCAAGTCAACTGCCCAAATCATGACTCCTCCAAAATCCTTTGCAGCGGCATATTTAACCTTTTGATAAATTGATTGAGGATCCTCATAACCCATTAGGAACCCATTCGAATTTTCCAAGTAGGGTGTCTGAGTCTTTTGATGAAATGTACGCTTGAATATGGGATTTCTTAAATAGCTTGCAGCAATATTCCTCCATGGCTCAAAACCGCCATCAAATTTTGCAGCACCATTTACCGTCGCCTTGCGCATTAATGGGTCATCTCAAACAGGAGTTCCACTGTGGTTCCAAAATCTTCCATAGAATCCCAAACCCATCACAAGCTTCTCGGGATTATTTATTCTACAGGAATAATATTTCAGGGTGTAGTCCACATTGGTCTTTCCAGAATATCCATGTGGAGCTCCAAAGTACAAGGGAGCATGCGGTCCAGTGTATGCACCCCACTTTGAATCCCATGCACCGTAGTAGTCGTATGTCATCACATTTATCCAATCAACAATATCTGCTATCTTTGGCAGATCAAGGCCGTCCTCCAATACCCAGGATCCTGCAGCTCCAGCGATGGTCAACGAATACGGTTCGACTCTTCTCCTTGAACTTTGATGGTCATCCAATGCAACCCGAATGGATTGCAAAAGGGTGAGATAGTTTTCTCGGTCCTGATTTATGTCTTCATTGGCTCCTCCTGTTACGGGATACTCCCAGTCAATATCAATTCCATCCATGTCGAAATAGTCCATAATCTCCAACGCAGTTCGAATAAAGTTTTGAGTGAGCTCTTGATTTCCAGCGACCGAAGAAAAATATTGCGAATTTGCCCATCCGCCTACAGCGAAAATGGAGCGCAGGCGATTCCCAGATTTCGCCTTGGCGGCCTTGATTTCATATAATCGTAGATACGACTTTTGTCGGTCGACGCTAATGTCCTTTGAATTTTCGGGATCATCGCTTCCAACAGTCAGTTTTCCGTTCGCCGTCATTTGAACAAAGGCAAATATCACGTGTGTCAAATAAGATGCAGCGCTTTCAGTAAATGTCACATCGCTCCATCCAGTAACGTAGCCAACAACTCTATTTCCACATGACGGTGGAGATCCATATTCACTTTCTCCAGAAACTTTCTCCTCGTCTGCGTTTGCCTCTACTTCAGCCACTGTATCCTCAAAACCTTCCCCAAACACTTTATCCATCCAGAAATTGTACAACTCGTACTCGTCCTCATCTTCCCTCAGCGTCGGCCTCCTTGTCGACGGCCACGTTATTGATGGAAAGTTAATGGTTCCCGCACATTGGGCTGGAAAATTCTTGTCATTGGTATCATCAAAAAAGTATGCAGCTTCGGTATAGAGATCAGAAGGATTAAAGCCTCCCAAATGCGGCATTCCGTTCTGATCTCGGATTTGGTATATTTCATCTCTTCGTTGCCGCTTTTTCGCGTCAGTATCAGAGATTTCGTTTCGGTGCCAGTAACCAGCAACTGTCACACGATAATTATCACTTCGAGTACAAGCCAATTTCCAAAAGCAGTCTGGGACGCTGTAGTCGGTATCGTGGTCAAGACAAACACCGGTTATCACGTATCCCCCTCGCATATCTCCGTTACCCATATCTGTCTGTCGCGGGGAAACCCATAGTTAAGTATGTAGTAGTAGGATATGGACCAGTTCTACAGTAAGTCGATCTCTAGGAACCTGGGGTAATGCCTAATTAGAGTAAAGTCTACAGTAGATACAAGTGTCTGTCGTAAACCAAAAAAAAAATATTGTCGCTGAAGATTCCCCGAAGACGATCTTCCATAACCCGCCATGGCACCGAGTTGGAGTATTGATCTTGCGGCGCGGCGTTGACGAACATGAACGTGGACTTTACCGAATCTCTTCTAAACCGAAGGTCAGCATTGTTGCTCAAGTGCCCCCTGGCAAAAGGCACGACATTTCCGGCTATGGGAAATACGCTGTAAACTTTATAGTCCTCATCCGTCAGTTGACTTTTCACAATGTTGTGTTCCGTGCAAGGAAATGCTACCCAGCTCTCTGGTCCCAAGTGTATCTTGTCCCGATCCCTATTCCGTTTGGAAAAGTGGTAGACGGCGTAAAATGGAATCCGTTTGACAAGATTGAGTACCACGCCGTAATACAAGCCACCCAAACAGTTGGTCAGCGGGATCTTTGGCATGGAAATTCCAGCCCACCTTGTCATTCCAATTGTGCAAGATAATTTGCCAATGCAGCGAGCAGGATTGGGTTCCCAATAATTATCGCCGGTATCTGAGCAGGTAAAAATCGGATTTCGTTGTGGTTCATATCCAACCCGGCAGCAAATGTTACATTCCTCGCGCACTGACTTTCGTCGACAGTCCTCCTGTAGCATTTCTTCAGCTTCCTCAGCGTCATCTGTTAGCAGGCTCCCCCCTCTCAATAGGTTAGGTTGACTATGACATCGGCAATCACTGGAACGCAGAACGATTTACAAAAGTCGCTGACTGGCCCTACTATGGCATCTATCCTCACATGTCTGGTCATCTTGCTTACTGGAACAACTACTGAACAGGCAAAGGAAATTATCGATGGCAACCGTAACAGTGGCGGTAATTGCTCCGGCGACGGCTCCCAGTGCACCGCCAATGGTCGCTCCAGGAGCATTACCAACTATTCCGCCGTAAGTGGCACCAATGGCCGCAAATCCCAATATGTCGGTTGTATACACTTTTCCTATCCATTCCTTACTGTGTCGCTGCCAACTTATGGTAACTGAGTCGCCCTTGGACTGTCGGGTAGATATTTGTAAGTTCCTAACTGGCGTTGTACCGTTTCCTTGGCCCTCAAATCCGGATCCGTGCGGTGTCAGTGGTGCATTGTTACCTTCGGGGAGACCACCTCTAATGTCGTCATGTGAACCAAACTGCAGCATATGGTTAATGTCATCCCATGTGACGGTTTGTTGGTTTATGCATCGGTACTGAATTTCCGACTCGATGAACTCGGGGTCTTCTGATCGCACAAATACCTGAACTCGTTGCAATCCCTCACTTCCGCTCTTATTATGAAAGACCTTTATTATTTCTTCGAACTCGGACTGACTGTATAATGAGCAGTTTCATTCCGGTCTTTGAATGGCTGCGCCGGAACAATTTACCAATCCCATGCATCTTTGCAGGCACAGGTGGTCATCTATGTCTTCTTCTGGAATCGATGGTTCCATTGGCTGGGTTATATTTGGTACCCAAAATGATTCGAAGGCGTAGTATGACAGAAGTTCGTTTGGTACGGATTTGGAATATGTGACGACGTCGTAGAGGTCGGAATATTTTAGGTTCTGAAATTGAGCCGATTCATCGTACAATTTACAAATTTGTGATGTCGCGTTATGAGAAAAATAATAGCATGAGCTTGAACTCATTTCTCTAGTTTGGCAACTGCTCAAGCTGATAGATGATGCAATATCGTACGGTTTTGATGTGTTCGGAATGGTAGTGAAATGAGGCAGAATTCTGAAGTTGGAGTTACCGCATGGAACTGCCTTATAGTATGAATTAGTTGTCTGTGATGGTGGGTCGTCCTCAAACCATGTATCCTGGTAAGAATCATACCAGTAGCAGTCAATAGTATTCTGGCTTGTTGCTGAAGTTGTCGCCAGCTGACAAGATTGGTCCCTGTGGCAAGTTTCCCGACAGCTTTCTAGGTTCTCCGTAACAAAAGCAGTTGGTGGGTTCTTCTTTTGGTAAACTGGACCGACATACCGAAATCGCCACAGATTGTCGCTACGCAATAAGGAGGCATGCTTAATGCTAACAACATTCGACTAAATGCCAGTCAACATTATTGCACCGCGGGCATACATATGACAGGACATGTTATACATATCGAGGACAGCATACATACAATTGTCTTGGTTGGCACAGGAAAGCGTGCACTGGAAAAAGTTTGACGTTGCTACGGAAGCTATGGGCTGACCGCGCGGTACAATGTTAATGGAAACAATCCACTCCTGAAGAAAGACGAATTTCGGTGGGATCCGTACATACAAGTTCCAGTCAGAGTCGTTCCGGGCATCCTCAAAATTGTGGTGGTCATGAATCTTACATGTTCCATTTACTTTGTTGAATGTGTAGAGAGCGCACGATGTGGTTAGATTACAGCGCTGAAAACAACGTTTCTCGTCACTATAATTATGGTACTCAACGACTGGTACTCTCCCATCAATTGATTTATTGTAGATTTTGAGCCAGTCTATCCATGCGCAGAACTCTGTACATGGTACTCATGCGGATCTACATGTTAACTGTTCTGCTTGGGGTTGCCTGTAAAACGGGTCTGTGCTTCGGACGTCACTGGCGATCTCAGAAGACCCGTCTTCTTCAATGAAATCTGGAGGAGTGGCGATTTCAGGAAATGCTGATGATTCTGAAGATAGCGTGGGATTTGGAGTTGTTGTTTCTGTAACTGTTATCGCACTTGTCGGCTGTGTTTGCGTGCTTGATATGCTTGATGGCGGTGAAGTTGGCGTTGTTTGTCTTGTGGGTGTTACGGTTGGAGTCAATGGGCACTGGACTCCCGGAAAACCAGGAACGAAGCAGTTCAGGTTCTCTATAAATCGGATTCAAAATTATGAATAATATTCATTTGTAATTTTAAATTTGTATTTATAAGGAATTTTAACCTTTGCTGTTCATATCTCCTGTATGAGCAGAAACTGTACAAAATAGAGCAATAACAATAATCACTGTTATAATGTAGCCGACGTCAACCCACTTCAATTTCATTTTGTGAACTTATAACTTTCAACCGCCCAAATGTCTCTACCATATTCGTCGAATGTTTGCTTTAAAATGAACTCATGCTCACAATTGGAATTTAATAACTTGGAATTATTTCTCGCAAATTAATTCATCGATGTGTTCAATGCATATTTGTGTCGACCAGAATAATTCGTCTTCGAGTTTTCACTCTTCAATGCCATTAGATAAACATGAATATAAATGTTAGATAAATATATAAATATGTGATTTATTTTACTAATATATTCGTAGACATGACCGTGCTACAAATAGTTCCATTGCTCAAATCGTTCAGCAGCAACGTGTGTAATCTTTTGTTTGTGATTTTCTTCTTGCTCATGCAAGCGTTTGATAACTGACACAGTTTTAAGCAGATTTTGCCCAACGTCTGTCAGAAACGACTGACAATTTATATTTAGAGGGTGCCGTGCTACTTCGTTGCCCGAAATGAATAAGACGTATTTGTTGGCAAATGAGCAGGTGAGATAGTTAGATTTATCTGACAACGAATCAGGTCATCTCAATTTGCATTACTCATTATGGCCAACTACATACTGTTATTATAATCTGCGAACATGACGTTGGTAACACGTGCTAAATATATCAACATTTTTTATTACAACGTTTATAGTCGGAACTTCAATTGTATGATGAACTTTAATTTTATGTGAATGCAAACCAATCTTCCGCATCGTATAGTACGTCATGTCATTTCAATCACTTAATACCTAGATAGTTGTTTCGTGTAGTAGTTTGTGTATATATTTTGAGATGTGAGATGAGTGAGATAATTTGGTGGAGTCACACGGAATGAAACAAACATTTTTCGAGTATACATGCATTGCAAGTTTTCCGTTTGATGACATGTACAAGATGCATGATACTTTGATGCAGAATTGTGACG
Organism: Sinella curviseta; assembly: GCA_004115045.4. Classification (NCBI taxonomy): domain Eukaryota; kingdom Metazoa; phylum Arthropoda; class Collembola; order Entomobryomorpha; family Entomobryidae; genus Sinella; species Sinella curviseta. The sequence goes on along the minus strand of CM023200.3, from coordinate 13,074,383 downwards.
ACTGACGCCACTAAGGAGGAACCGTTGGTGAAGCGGTAAACATATCCGCCGAAAACTGTTTATGCTGGAAAACTGTAATAATTTCCTTGAACTGTTACTCCACCTTAGTTGGTCCTCTAATAATAAACGAAATCATTTTAGCATGTATTAAAATAAATACGATGATGCTGTGTAATAATGAGTCGTCCAGGAGATTTATTGTGACTTTTATTAAACAGGATGCCAAAGTACCCTCCTCATTTTAACATGATTGGCTTCATTTCACGGTATTTTAGTATGAAATGGTAAAATTGGCTCGATTGCTCCGTCCTACTTGCATGGAATCTGCCAAGCTTTCACGAATGCATATAATAAACTCACAATCTGATTACGATTCCAAACGTGTTTTGCACGGAAATATGCTTTACGATAAAAATAATCTCTCAGAAAACATGAGGTCATCCTTTTTAGGATATAGTTTTTCATCTAGACATGGGAAACACAAACAGTTACTTGTGCGACTTATGTTTGCGTTCAGATTATCGAATCATAAACAAACGGGACAAGTGTAAACCCTGTGCCAAACGGACGTGAGGCTGAGGCATGCATACACATTTTCACTGCGTACATTGCTTTGGAAATTTGCAGCAGGCAAGTAACATAATATCCTAAATTGATATGTGTGTTCAGAGATCAGAGTTGCTGCTGTTCAGATCTCTACTAAAATGGTCGAAGAGTCTTATATCCACACAATACACGAATTGGCTGGTTTTATCAAAACCATTGCTGGAGTAAGTTGAAACCTGTAACCAAACGCGACATTTGCATCGATTTAATTTACATGTTTTTTACATATTTCTAATATACTCCGTTTTAACAATATGTAGATACTCTTATGGATCTTAACCCTTGTTATCGTTGGTATGGCAATTTGTGCATTGATTATTGTACGCACTAACGAAAATGCAGCTACAATTAATTATAAGTTGCCTGGCGAACTACTTCAAGGCCAGAAACTTGATTCCAATGAAGACAAATATAGTAAGGTGACAAATTATAGACAAATTTTAGTGCCTATGTTTACACTAAAATGTCGAGTTAAATTTCCAAGTCAAAAGTAACCACATTATATTTTTAATAGCTCAAACATCAAGATCATCAACAGCATTTTGGGAAGTGTGGACCACCATGATGACTTTGGCAATACTTGTCACACTCTTGCAAGCAATGATGATAGCTTGTTGGCTGGTTATAAAGCTGAGTACTAGCACTCGGCCAGGAAGTATGTTGGCCGTCCGGCCACAACATATCTAAAACTGGAATATTTTTGCAAATATTTGTGACCTGTTGTCTTGGTCACTTCCTGGTTTACAGACACACACATTGAATATAAAATGTAAATACTGAGGAAAACTTAAATATTTCTCTTGTATTTCGACTTCAAAATAAACAAAATCGAATACAATTTGTAGCGATAAGGCTCCCTAATTTGTGAGGCAACGGAAAAGACATTACTGGTTAACTGCAATTATCAATTGTGTATAAATCACAGTATCATGGTGCCATAATGATGGCTGATAACGGGCAAACATTATGGAACTCAAACGCATTTCTACTTAACATGATGTATGAAGTGATAAAAAAATTGTGGAACGGATCATGTATCTGTGATATTAAATGGCATTAAAATAGATAAGCAGTGTACTCATAGTTAATATACTTTGCGAACAAAGATGCACATATTGTGATAAAATTTGTTTGCTTGGAAATGCACATCAAGGGAAATAAGAAATGATGGATCATAATGCACTTCTCACTGTCCTTCATTTTGTGCTGTGCAGAGGCACCAAAACGACAAATAGATGAGCACCACCAACATCCCCATCAACTTTGTAAAATGCATTGCGTTTTCAATTTCCACGAAACAGCAGCGTAAAGAATTGCGCTTCGCACAATTATTTTAATAGGAGTTTCAAGCACCTGCAGAACAACATGTCCTCCTGCAAACAATGTGGTCAACAATACCAAGGACCCAGAGGTCTTGAACAGCACATAAAAAGTGTGCACCAGGGAATACGCTATTCCTGTGAATTTTGTGAAAAAACATTCACCAGAAAATTTACATTACAAACCCATTTAAGCCGCCATCTGGGCGAAAAGGTGTTCAAGTGCAGCCACTGTATCAAATATTATGTCTCACGAGGCCAGTTAAATGCACATTTACAGACGCACCTTGTGAGGAAATCCAAATGTCCAATTTGTGCAAAGTGCTTCATTGACAAGCACGCACTGAAGAAACACATGTCGGTTCACTCCGAAGACAGACCCATTAAATGTTCCCAGTGCAGCAGAGCCTTTAAACGTAACGGATGCTTAAAAGCTCACGGCCGAATTCATACCGCCGAGAAAAGTTTTCAGTGCTCTGTATGCTCAAAGTATTTTGGAACCGCTTCAATACTGCGTACACATTTCCAGATACATGCAGACCGACCACGTCGCCAGTGTCCGAAATGCGACAAAGCGTTTTTTACCAAGGCGCAACTTAATAGGCATTTCAAGAGAGTTCACACTTCCGAAAGAGTTTTTGGGCCGAGTCACCACTGTATATTTTGTGGAAAGGGATATAACTCGCGGTGTAACTTGAGAAGACATATTCTGGTTCATATTGGCGAAAAGCCCTGGAACTGTGACCTGTGCGACCAGGAATACTATACTTACACTGATAAGACGGCACAAATGCAAAGAGTGCATACTAGAGAAAGGCCGCACGCATGCGAAATTTGCGGCAAGACGTTTGTTTTAATGGCCGACGTGAGATATCACCTCGTGTCACATTCCAATGACAGACCCGTCCAATGCAAGCACTGAAGTTGTCGCTTTAAGACAATCAAGGCTCTTAAAGTACACGTAAAAAGAGTTCACCTTGGCTTTCGGAGGAATAGGACCACATTCAAGAAGTAACACATTCGGTGATTTTGCCAGGTGCAAAAATTACATCTTAAGAGATATTATTGACTTTGTAATTTGTTTTTTATGATTATATATTTTTTAATTTATTCATTGTATTACCGTGATAAGCTGGCTTTTTGGATGTCTGTATAAAAAATGCTGTCCTGGTATTTGAATAAATGTTTCATACGTAAGTTCCTCATCATAATGAACTTTGCTTTTACTTTTGTGATGCAACTGGATTCAATCTTTTTTCGTATATTCCTTAGTTTTGATGATTTTCTCTTTGAATAAATGGTTATGCAAAAAAAACATTAAAGTGGCAAGTCAGCATTTATAATATGGCCTCCATGGTTCCATGACATTCAATATGTATTGCCAAGTAGAAAGCATAATTCATTTTACATCGTTTCAATCAGTGGAAAATTTGGGCATACATATACTCATGTAGGTGGTCGAAATCACATTGATATACTTTGTGTACAAAAATAATTTTTAGAATGCATTGAAATAAATATGATAAGGTGCTTTGTAAAGCTACGTGCACACCATTTTTTGTGACTAATGTTGTGTACAATGCCGAATCATGTACTTCATTTCACTGCAATTTGACGAACGTGTATGTATGTTATACCGCCGCCTCCGAACGTGAAATACCGCTGACTCTATTATCCTTGATCCAAAACGAGATGAAATGAGCAAACGGAATAAGTGAAAAAGAGTTTAGCGTCACCAGTAAAACAAATTGAGAGTCGTATTCTGAACCCAGTGAGAACGAAATGCGATTATCCTTGAGAAGCATTAAGAAGAAGCAAGCACTCATGTGCGCTTCATGAACAGCCAAATGAATCGAGATCGTTTTATATTGGTGTCTTTGAGAAATTTAGCAAAGGAATTATCAGGTGGCGGTGACATGCGACGTTGGAAACGATGGATTCGAACGTCCCAATGTAATCACTTCTGTCATACGTTTAGAAGCCATAGAAGGGTATACGCTTGGTGCGGCTGCTGGATATATTGTTAGTTACAGAGAGTTGCGTAATAGAATAATGTGTGACGACATGGGCGAATTGGCTGAGAAGGTTCCGCAAGAGGTTAACAGAGAGGAGCAATGCTGCTACCAAGAATGTGAAGAATCGTCTCATATAATTAAATGATTCAAAACGAAAAGAGATTAATTCCGTTGGATTTCTAGGAGATTGGTTCTTAAATATTGATATTAACCAACATTGTTAAGCTGTTTACTGTAAGTCAAAAAAATTCCGCTCTCCCCTCCTGCATTCAAATTTCTAAAAAGACCACAAATTTTATAACAAAATGGGGAAAAAGCAACGGAGTCTCACATTGCCTCATATGAAAAAAATCCCGCTCCTGCAGCAATTACTGCGGAAAACCGGAACATTTTGGGCATTTGTACTCCGGTGACATAAAAATATGTAATTTTTATAAATAAAATAATATGCAGTTATGACATAATAAAATATAAAAATGTGCAATTTCAATCAACTTGCTGAACGGCTGTGGTTATAATTGTTGTTCCATAATGGCATTATCATCTGGAATAATTCATGTCACTTGATATTTAACATAATTCGTTGGTGGCGTGTTACCTATATGACGGTAAACGCATTCACAGTCTAACTCAAGTGCTGTATTATGTGCATACACGGCTCATTAAACACAGCATCGAAAAATGAGTTGCAAATTGAGCTTGAGTTGTTTCAAACGTGCACCACACATGATTCTTGCGGTATACTGTTACATATAATGACTACCATTACCAACAACCAACTAAAATTGACTATGCATTTAGTAGATGCACATTGATTCCAAGATGATGACTGACAGTCCACTCTATCTCAACGTTCGTGCTAATATTTGCTCTTACCAAACAAAAGAGAGCAAGCATCGTCGTTGTTGAGAAACCAAGTAACGCGATTCACGGTGCTGAATATGAGCGTGAATATCTTTAGGGGAATTATTTATTGGACTCACAAGACAATACTCATTCATTCAGTACCATTTGTCTCTGAATTCACGGTGTGATGGTCCATGAAAAATTGGATATGTAGTTTTGAAGTGCTTATTGTGTGTTTTATTACTTATTATTGACACTACTAGATTGCGATACTTTTTAACACTCCGATAACGTATTCATCACATCCATTGGAAATACTTGCCCGCGTTGGAATCCTTCTGTTTCCACATTTTATATCCTGGAAGATTTTGTAAAACGTTTTGAGTAAGAATTTTATTTCAATATAAATAGGTTGCGTTAAGTGGTTTCAGGGAAATGTTTGAATTGATGGCCCTGCCGAGAATATATGTTTCAGTTAAACATGCAGAGTATTTTTTATCCTTGTTTATTTGCAAGTTTGTTATTACGTGTTTGTGCAGTGCAAATAACGGTGTTAATGTATTCTTTCCCATCACTCCGAATGAATTGAACCATGACGCACTAGGCACCAGAAGCAAAGCTGGAGCGGAAACATATCCATGGGAAGCGGTACTAAAAGTGTTGCGCGACGACGTTATTACAAAAGGCGCAGTTTTGAAACAACATATTCGAACTTGAGAGTGTATTCACCAGTCGTTTATCACTGCAACAACATGAGCACAAACCAGTAGCGTAAACAAACCTCCGGTTCGTTGTAAATAAAGTGAGAGTGAGTGAATGCAGATGTGGCAGTGAAAAAATGCATGACATAATGTTTCACAGCAGCATAATGAAATACGTGTAGAGCCCCGTTTTCGATATTCGACATTCCAATCCCTTTGATGTTACAAAATTTAAGCCATAATAGGTTAATAATTAATATCATGCTTGAAAAATGTTAGCAAGAAAATATCACTGACTCGCCATATGTAAATGTCCAAGTTTACTTGACGATAAAGGAAAGAGGTAGGTGCCAGCACTATTTGTTTAGCATATCATAAGTTCACTCGCTCGCCTATTTATCATCATCCAATGTCTTGATTAAGCCGAAGTACACATATTTACGAGGGTGATTTCTTTCAAACATGCCATTCTTTGGAGGTGCATATTATTAAAAGCAGTTCCGACTGGAAGCTGGTATGCATTATGCATACCAATCGAAAGAGAATTTCGTACTCTTTCAGATGCATGTTAAAGTTTGTACATAGCTCTATATCTGTGGGGTTTTTAGCCTCTAAAGTCAACTAACTTATTTGTCTCATTTTTCATGCCATTTTGTGATATATGTCATCGGTAAAGCATGTCTGTATCTTGAAATTGTGCCACATACTAGTAACATGGTGCCGTGCTACAACTGCCTCTATAATGCCACAATTAAGCTCACTTTTGTTTCATCCCTTTCTCTCAGGCGACACGCCAAGTGCGACATGGTGTTTTGCTCTTGTGTTGCAAAAAAATATATTTCCATTTGAGGTATCAAATTTTATGGTACACAGCTTATAGAAATTTCTCGTTCTTTCGCCATAGTAAACCTGTTATAACGAATCACCATTTTAGAAAAATTCAGTTAATTCGGTGCCCGCTTTCCCTGTAAACCAACCACATTATCACTTTGATTGATTTTTTGTGCAACCATGAATTTCTAAATGCGGTACCAGATGGACCCTGACAATGGGACGTTGCAATTGTTGTTCTAGTCATGGCCCTAGATGTCTACGTCATCTGTGGTGTCAAGGAACTCCGGCTGCTGGTTTGAATTTGGCTCCCCGAGTGGTCAATGTTCGAATAAAATGTTGTTTCGAAGATGCACTTCCGACGTTGCAAATTTAGACTGACATATGCATCCGGCCCTAATTCTCTTGAAAATGTAACTACATCCAGACTACGACATGCATCTGGAAGAGCACGAAATTCCCTTTCGATTGGTATGCATATCAGCTTCCAACTAGATTTTCTTGCAAAAATATGCACCTCCAAAGCCTGGCATGTTTGAAAGAATCACCCTCGTATTGTTTGATTAAGCACACACAATATGTTACGTACTACACAACAAAGCACAAATCCTTTTTCTCGCCATCGAGTGATGGGCTTTTATGAAGACGAAGGATAGAGGGATGGAAGGCGGCTGCTGCATTTCCATCGTACCATTTGCGTGATGATCACCGAATAAAACAAGAAACCGATGAGAAGCAGTATCATCAATACAGTTTTTCCGAACCGCTCCCGTTTTTAGTATGCAAAGTGTAAGATGTGATATTTTTTGCATTTTCTAACAATAATTTTAATTAGTTGATGCAGCGTATCATTAACCAACATGCACACCGGCACCTTGTGAATTTTGTCCAAAACAATTCACCAGAAAATTGACCTTGCAAGTCCATTCCAATGGTCACCGCGGAGAAAAACTGTTCAAGTGCGACCAGTGCCCAAAATCCTACGTGGTCCTAGCTGACTTAAAGTACCATTTAAAAACACATTTGGGTGACGCCGCGAAAAACTCTAAATGTCCTGTTTGTGGAAAAAGATTTATTAGCAAAAATCTGCTGAAAAAGCACACGGTGATTCACTCAGACGACAGACCAATCAAATGTAGCCACTGTGGAAAAGGTTTCAAGTATAAAGGAGCTTTGAAACATCACACTAGAACGCACACCGGCGAGAAAAAGTTTCAGTGCACAGTATGCTCAAAATATTTTGGAACTGCTTTCCAGCTTCGGAAGCACGTACAAGTTCATGAAGACCGACCGATCCAAAATTGCACAAATTGTGACAAAACATTCATTACGACAAGGCGACTTAAACTGCATTTCAAACGGGAGCGCACTTGTGAAGGAGCTATCGGACGGGATCACAAATGCATATTTTGCGATAAAGGATACAAATGGCGTGACGACTTAAACAGACACATACTTGTGCATGTCGGTGAAAAGCCGTGGGACTGCGACTTTTGTGACAAGAAATAGCACACTTCCAGCAACAAAATGGCGCATATTCGGATACATCACATTGGCGAAAAACCGTATTTATGACGTATTTGCGGGAAGGTGTTTACCGTTAATGGTGATTTCAGAGATCATATGATTACACATACAAATGACAGATCATTTGGTTGCGGTCAGTGCGAAAGCGCCTTTAAATGTGCGAAGGCACTCAAGAATCACAAAAGGCGACTTCATTGGTCCATTCAGTAGAAGAGGATGAGGACCAAGAAACGTAGAGTAGTGTAAATTTGTCATGCATTTCCCGTTGTTATTTATTAGTGTTAAATAATTAGCCACTACTTTATGTGAGTAAACTATACTTGCCGTATGTCACTTGATACTTGGCGTAATTCATTGGTGGGCCATTTGACTGATACGACGGTAAATGAATTCACATTGTGCCGAAACATAATTTGTATGAAGCGTTATTAGAAAGCGAGTAGAAAACTAGGCTTGAGTCGAATCTTACATGTATCACAATTATTTACTATGATGTTATTTAGAGTAACTTCCACGACAACAAAAACTGAATAAACATTAAGTAGATACAACTTGATTCCAAGAAGACGACTGAAAATCCAGTTAATTATCATGTAGGTGACGCCAACGTACGTACTAATATTTGCCCTTCCCAAACAAAGAGAACAAGTGTCGCCATGTTGTGAAACCACTAAAAGCGATTTACCATGCGGGATATGAGTGTGAATATCTACTTGGAAATTATTTCTTATTACGTATTTGTGCAGCGCAAATTACGATGCGAGTTTATTCTTTCACATCACTCCACATGGATTGAATCATGACTCACTAGGCACCAGAGGTGAAGCTCTTGCGGCAACATATCAAATAAAATAGTATTGAACATTGTTTAGGGATGACGTTATTTTCCAGAGAACTGTTTAAACAAAATATTCCGACCTGAGAGTACATTCACCAGTGCGATAACATAAGCACACACAAGTAGCGTAAACATATCTCCGTTTATTTTAAAACAAAAAAACTGCGAGTAAGTGAATACATACGTGGTAGTGAAAAAATAATGACACAATACTTCGCAGCAGCATCATGAGACCGTAATGGGATTTCTTAGTATGCGCCTCATATCCAAACTACTGATACGTACTCTCCTCAAGGGGCAAAACGAGTGCTGTCGTAAAACATTGTGAACTAGGAAATCGAATCTGAACGTTATTCAAAACAACGTGTTCAGTACTTAAAATGGAAAATTACATTAGGCCGGTTTGTGCAAAAATAGTTCCCGTCGTTGATAAGGTAGTTCATCATCATCATCAATGCAAATCCACTAACAGTTTATAATTCATTTATTCCAAAGCGGTGATAGTCAATTGTGCTTTTATATACCCAGTGTGTTTTATGCGTCCTGGCTTTGGCTATCTTTGGACTGGTGTGCTGCTTAACGGTGGTTATCATTGAAGACGATTCCAAAAACAACAACAGCACAGAGACGACACGAAACCAAACACTGCTTCCGAGCACGGATGGTGAATGTGAGAAAAAAGTTTAGTATTTTTCATATTATGCTCATGAATGTCCAGATGAAAATATAATATGTTTATATATTTCGTTGCAGCATCTCTTGACGCTCCACCAACTTGGGTGGCATGGACAGTAGTTTCATTTTTCGCAGTAATGGTGGTAGCAGCGGCACTAAAACTTTATAAGGACAGGAACGCGAGATATTTTTGATAGATTTTGGTTTATAGGAAAGCTGGATGACTTGATCTCATGGGCAGTAACCAAGCACATCAATGCAATCTCCTATATTATAAATTATAATGAATTAAATAAATGTAAAATATCTGTCGCTTTTGCTGTACAGCTAATCATTTTGGTATGGTGTAATAATGTTCTTTAAAGTGTAATTATGAAGCCAAATCTGCGATACAATTAATAAAAACTTTAAATTATTAATAGTTCACACGCATGAACTATACTTTGCTTTATTCGCGACTGTCCATTGTTTCTATTGTATTGCGGCAGGTGTTTTGTTTAAATTATTCATTACATTGAAAACTGTACATAATGTGATCTAATTGTTTGGACCATCCGCAACGTAATCCGAGTGTTTGTATTATGCAGGGGCACGGTGTTCGCATTGCATGTCAATTAGTATATGATGTCATAAAATGACTCTAAATGCTTCCATGTACTCCAAAATATGCTCATAGCTTGAACCAACTAAAAAGGATATGTATTTGGTGGAGACGTTACGATATCAAGAACACTACTGTGCGTTATTCGATTCATTGCTATTATTGTGCAGACAACGTCAAACGTGAACAAATATTTGCTCATAGCACACCAAAAAGAACAAGGCACGACTTTAGTGCAATACGAAGATCCACGTGTTACATTTCTTTGGAAAATTGCGCAAGAAATACGACTTGAGTGTGAATTTGAGCAGAGAAACTGGTTAACGATCTTTAGTCAGATCACAAAATACATCTTGAGTAAGAACGAGTGGCCTCATTGTTCATGGTGCAGTGGTACCGGAAACATTTTGGGCATCCACTACAATACATGGACCGATCATGTGTATATTTTCACTCTTTGGCTGCATTGTCAGTAAAATGACATGTCTGGAATATGATTTATTTTTTATTTTTTAAATTCGCAATATTCTCAATATCAAACGGCACCGGATTAATATAAAAAATGCTAAATTCACCGTTCTAGGTTGTTGGAGATTTTGTTTCACCGAAACGACCGTCTCAGTAAATATGCCGTGCACATATTGGTTTTGATCATTCTTATCGGCACCATTCCAAATGAATTCAATTTCAAGGTCGTACTAAAGGTGAATGTATAAGTAATATCTTGCGTTATTAGTATTCCAAGATGGAATTATAATTATAATGAACTGTGCATATTATGACGTTATTTTCTGAAAGTGAAGGCTCAAAACGATATATAAAAGCATACAAGTGTCACCTCTCACCTCCACTCACTCGGGTAGTATGGATCGTTGTTGCATTCTTTTGCATTCATGGTTACAGCGGCGGGATTAAAACTTCACATGGACAGCAACGAAATGACGTTTTGAAAAATGTTGAATCAGATAAAATGTGGATAATTTGATCCAATATCCAAGTACCACGTTCATACCAGCGCTCATATTTCTCTCTCACTGCAAAAGAAAGCAAGGGAGAATTCAATGACAAATTTAATTATATGTATAAGATTAATGTGATTAGGCCAAACAAAAATAAATTATTACTTATTATTGATACACTATTGAATACAAGTGACGCTATTATCTTCCGTGCTATGTTCGCGTGGTATTACCGACGTATGTACGACAGCAAATGCCGTTTGTACGTGATTGTGTTGACACTGGATATTCGATTCCAAGTCGACTTATCACAATTTTGCTTCGTCATTGGTAAAACAACCGTACATTTCCTGGTAAGGAGACTTCCAACATGAAATTAACTTCAATCGGCATTCAGATCCGTGTATATTTGTTGCTCATTTGAACATGGTGATCAATCGTCCGAGAAAATGGTATCGAACGTTAACGGGTATCGTTTCACAACATTCACGTCAAAAGGATTAGGGTTACTTAGTATCTGGCTACTAGTGAGTTGAGCTTGATAAGATAGTAAGGACTGTATGGAATGTTTGTTTGTCAGCTTCATATTTATTTGTGAATGTGAACGGTACGTTTGATGACGCATGAAAAAAAACTTTATGCTGAAAATTTACTTGCCGGTGTCGCATAAACTGTACCAATAAAGCACGTTGTACACATGATAAGCCCGTTTTCATACGCGGAATCACAAGACAAACAACGCTTTGCTGAGTTCAAAGTTGAAAACACAAGGGAAACAATGTAACGACGAACTAGCGTGACTTGTGGATGAAATTCATCGAAACGGATACAAAAGTATAATCCTTCTCGGAATCCAAAATCCATAAGTAATCAAATTCATATCTCATCACCATATAAAATTGTTACAACATAAACTGCTTCATCATTTATTACGGAGCCATCATGATATTATGACAAAAGAATTATTAATAAATCAAGGAACCTTTCATTATTTTTATAGCACATAATTTTTCAAATGGATCTAAAAAAATACAAAGGTAAGTGTAATACTGAAAAGATACAATTCGTGAAATTGCACATTTATTTTTTAATTAAACTTGAAGGAAATGTAAATTCACGATACATATTGCATCGCAATCCGCAGGTGGTATTGTGCGCGATCACTCTTATAATAATCGGACTGGTATGCTGTTTAATATTTTTCGGTCTTGATCAAGAGTCAAGATCGAGCGACAAGACCATGATCCTCCAGCACCACACGGAGGACTCCACGGGATTCCAGAACGTAAGTTAATATTTGATCACATAATTTTGGTGTAAGCGATCACAGGAAATGCTAATCAAAATATCATTTATTATAGCCCCATCTGAAAATATACCGCTATCAGCGTACCTACCATGTGCGTTCGTGGTTTTACTCCTACTGCTTGTTGTGATAGCTTTAATTATCAAAGTTCGTGCTCATAGCACCGACCAAGTTGTGATGCCAGTCCCTCTCCAGGAGATTCTAATATCCCGCGGTAGATGAGAATGGATCAGGGAAACATCCTAGGTCAAACCAGTTTTCTGCCTGGAAGCAGGATATAAAAATGTTTTCTGTCGCTCATGTAATTTAGTATTACAAATTTTAGTTTTGCTATATATTTTTTGCAACGAGAAAAATTTGGCTGGAACGTTGCCAGTTGGACGAATGGACGCTTCCTAAACCATCTTGGAAGGAGGTTTTGTAAAAAACATGAAAACAGGTTATAGCTTGAAAAAACGAAAAAGTTTCGAAACGTCTTTACCGTTAAACGGTGACATACTTTATTTTGATTGTTTGCACCATCCGCAACGTAATTAGAGTGCTTGATTAATGCAGTGGCCCGGCTTTCGTATTGCATAGGTTTTAGTATATGATATACTAATATTGCTCTGAATGTTTTCCACGTACTTCCCATATGATTCTCATCTCCCGAACCAGCGAAAAAAGACTGTATTTGGTGGAGATGATCCAATACCACGAACAATAAGGAGTTATTCTGGCCAATATAATTATTATGTAGATAACGGCAAACGTGAACAACTGTTTGCTCTTAGCACACCAAAGAAAACAAGGCTCAAATCTGCGTGTTTCAGATGAATAGAATACATACGCTGCACGACAACAGGCAGGGAAGAGAAAATCCCGGGATTTATTATTTTGTAGTGGTAAATACCGGCTAGTGGGAAAATGTCCAAAATGGGAAATATTAATTAGCATGGGGAATATTTGAGTCACATTACCCCAAACTGTATGATTTTTGGTTTTTACCAGTGACCTCGTAGTGGTAAATACCGTTTTCCCGGTATATACCGGTACTTACCAAATTGACTATAGGACACCTTCTCATTCCTGAAAACAGGTTACCTCTCGTATCAAAAATGTTTAAGCAACAGGACGTGTGTATTTGTACAGGTGAACTACATTGTAGATGTTGGTCTATCCTCTCGCTACAGCGTATCAATAATACGCCGCCCACATTGATAAACAAGTGATGTTTCGGTGATGTGTTTTGACGTTCGACGGCGGTCCCATAACGCCATTACGCCAACATTACGTGTCATCATTATCATCATCATTGTCCGATTTACTGATTCTTTTTCAGTAACTATGCCATTACGCATATTAGCTGAAAAAAGATTTAAAAAGAGCATTCTGTAGTGCCTGTGGTTTCAGTTGTGTGATCAGTGATCATCGCCATTTAAAGCCGCACAAGCACACAGTAGGATATTGTCCTCAGTACAGCTAATTAGCATATTAGAGGACAAAAGTGAGGAAGAGTCCATCTCACAGGTGGGACGGATTCTTGACGAGTCGTGAGGGTGAGGACGTGCTGGTGAGTCAGCTCATCGGCACAAGACATTCAACTAACCCCCTCCAACCGACCTCTTGTAATCCTTGAGGAGTAAGGTCTGAGGGTTAGGTTTAAAGCAAAACACCAGTGTAGCTTTCTGAAAGTGACCGCAATAAGCTATTTTTAATTGTGCTTGAGCGGCATGAGAATTTACTTTTGATGTAATTATCTCCCTTTCAAATATACATACATACATACATCCTCTCGCTAATATACGTCACCAATACTGTTATCACGACGTGCATAAGTATAAGTCATTACTTGCGTGATCACAGTTCCGCAAAGGAATCATAATTAACTTGTGCAAATACTGACGTTATTTTTCGTATATGGTGGCTCAAAACGATATAATATAAACATGATGGTGAACTCACTTGTGTATGATTGACTAGAACTTGATCAGTGTGATATCATTCATAACATCATTTACGTAACCCCAACAAATGTTCGCTCAGCTTAAAATAAACAAACACATACTCAAAATTTATAAAAATGCAAGCCAGCTTTCATTATTTTTATGGCAGGGAATTTTTAAAATAAATCCAAGGACGACAAAGGTAAATATAATTATGATCGTACACAACTCGTGATAATTACACATTTATATTTTACTTTATTTCGAAGGAAATATAAATTAACTAAACATTTAAATAAATTTAAATATTACATCGTACTGCACATATGGTATTGTGCGCGATCGTTCATATTATAATCGGACTGGTACGCAGTTTAACATTTTTCGGTCTTGATCAAGAGTCAACAACGAGCAACAAGACTCTGGTTCTCAAACACATCACTATAGAGTCAACATGATACCGGAAACGTATGTAAATATAAATTGGCTCAGATAATTTTGGCGTACGTGACCACTGGAAAATATCACTTACTAGAAGGGCGCCAGTTAGGTGACTAACAATGGGCGATTGCAAATTTAACCGCCTCCGATTTGGCTGAAATTTTGAACAGACGTTCTCTAGTACGGTCTAAGAGACCCTACAAAATATTTTGTCTCAACACACTCAACACACACCGTTTCGGCGTAATTGATAGTTAAAGTTAGGTAATGCTATATACATAGATGTAAGGTATGTCCAAAAAGTAGGTACATACGTAGTATGCGTACTGCTGCTTTGCGTAATGCTGCTTGGCATAATACTGCTTTGCACGTACCAACTAATGACATAAAAATGACATTGCTCTTATGCTTTTAAATTCAAATTTTTTTACAAAATTGACATCCCAATTCATTGTCTTCCATCCATCCATTCGTTGCAATATTCATTCATTGTCCTGATTTTGCGCCATGTAGAGGTATTTTTAAATGTTTAAAAGTAATTTTTAAGACAATTGATCTTGTAATATTTTGTATTATATTCTGTAACATTTTATGTTGTAAGGATTTGCAAAAAAACATTTGTATCACTTTAATGAAATTAAAAATGTTTCCTTTTGGTTTAAAATCGGGACAATGAATGCAAATAGAAACGAATGGATTGATGGACAACAACGAATTGAGATGTCAATTTTGTAGTAAAATTTGAATTTAAAAACAGGTGAGCAATTTCCTGTTTCTTTAATTAATTGGTATATGCAAAGCCGTAATATGCCAAGCAGCATTGCGCAAAGCAGCAGTACGCATACTACGTATGTACCTACTTTTTGGACATACCTATATCTATATAACGTTAGTTAAATTTAACTATCAATTACGCCGAAACGGTTGAGTGTTGAGACAAAATATTTTACAGGGTCGCTTAGACCATACTAGAGAAAATTTGTGCAAAATTTCAGCCAAATCGGAGGCGGTTAAATTTGCAATCGCCCATTGTAAGTCGCCTAACATAAAGAGATCGCAGTTCCTATTTCAATCCAAAAAGTCTGTGAGTTCAGTTAGGATAGCCGAACTCGACAATAAAGGTTTCATCTCTACAATGTACGTACGTGATCAGTTTTGGAGCATGCCGTTGATCTCCAAGGGGAATATAAGCACAATGGGAATATGTTTGATCCCACTTCTAGTTGTCAGTTGTCCCACTTATTCCTATTTATACACATAAGAACACTAAGATTGGCGGTTCGGGCTAGTTGGTGGACTTAGCCCACCAACATTGTTTTTATTGTTTTTTATTGTTTTTTTATTATTATAATTTTTATTTTTTATTAATACAATAATGAACGAAATTACAACAGTTAGCTTACTCTAAGTCATCTAATTCTACGTTACCAAAAGCGTGCATGGAGTCTTGCTCCTCACTGGCGTAAATGCGGCGCTGCAGCTCCATCGTCTCGCGTTCAACTTGGGCTAGCTGCTCCTGGAGTTTTCGCATCTCCACGCCCGATTTTGCTCCTGCTGTCGTGCTGCCTCCTGTTGGCGCCGCCTCCGCTCGATAGCCTAGTGGTTCGCAACAGTCACAGTCCAAACACCTTCCCCAGCCGCTTTCGGTATATCCTGGACGTCCCGTCTAGCATACTCCACACTTGAAACAGGCGGCGGGCTTCTGATGAGCTGCTGCCTTAAAGAGAATTCCACAAGCTTGGCAGTGGCGATCGCAGTTGATTATCTTCGTACGCTTTCCGTAGGGGCGATTCCTCTCAGACTTAATCCTGCCGATTGAATGAGATGTCCAAGGAGAGATGACCAATGAGAAGGTGGTGTGACCAATGAGAAGGCGGGATGACCAGGAGCTTCAGGAAGTCCTAGCTTTATCAGTATGAAGAAAGATGCGGGTTACAAGCTTGCAGTCAAAAATACTATGTCGCCTGCTATCGTCACATGTAATTATTAACGCACTGCAACGTAATATTGCTGCTGTAGTTAGTCTTGTTGATGCGCCATTCCCTTGTTGTTTAAACTGTCCATTCAGTTTTTAATAATCCAAGTAGTTTCGGAGTAATTAAATAGTTAGTTGGACACATTTACCGACCTCTACACTCGGCACAATCCACCTGTCCGCGCCATACACACAACAGCAAAAACATACCACACCACATGCAACAGTAGTATTGTTAACGTGATGGTGAGAGCTGTGGCTTGCTGTAGTAAAGTCGTTGTTTTTTAATTGAAAATTTTCCAAAAATTCTTTTTGTTTTGAATAGACAATGAAAAAATACACAAATTATAGCCAGGTCCAAGGTAGGTTATACCATCGTTTCCTGGAGAAAACTGCATTGGAACATTTCGTGGGGTAGCTCTGTGTATAGTCACATATGGGTAAGGATGTGATGAGGACAATGATGAATGGATCAACAGAATCCGCAGCTGGACTTCTTGATTATGTAGAGATTCTAGCTATATCTGAAAATATACCGCTTTCAGGGTACCTCGCATGGACGTTCGTGGTTTTAGTCCTATTGCTTGTTGTTGCAGCTCTAATAATAAAAATTCGTGCTTAAAGCAGCGACGAGGCTCTGATGCCAGTCCCTCTACAGGAGATTCTAATATCCCGCGCTATATGAGAATATTCTAGGTTAAAAAATTTCTATCCGTATATAATATATGTAAATAGTTTCTGTCGATGAAGCAGTCAATACGATGACCTATATCGTACTCCAAGCTGCAAACACACAAAGAAGGTAATCTTTATTTATTTTATTATGTTGGTGTAGAAGCAATTGTGCAAGGTATCTTTTGCTATTTCCAATAAATATATTTTAACAAGTCACTTTTTATCTTAACATTATTGACCGCTGTATAGCATATGTTTTCGAAATTCTCGTTCACGTCAACCATTACAGTGCGATCATTAAATACAGGTCGTTGTAGTAATACCAGTTGAATATGAGAACGACATTGGATTGTTTTGGATGGTTGTAATATGATTTCTGCACTGGAATTTGATACTCCAAATTTGAGTTTTGGAATGTATTTTTGTAACTAGCTTTAAAATAACTATTACCTAACTAACATGCTTTAGCACCGCACATATTCAAATTGATTACCATGTGCAAACGTAATGCTCTGATTACAAAACATGTCAGACCGAGCAAGGTAAATATTGATCAATACTGAAATAAGCTTCGTGAAACCTGGGGTTCTTGTTAAAACTTAATTGTATTCAGAATATACTGCGTCAGGAATCCGAGCAGCATAATGTTTAGTGATTATATTACCGTCTCGAATCTCCAGAGCTGAGACTTTAGAGTCCTCTTTCGCAATGATTGGTTCAATAACAGTTTAGATCGATATTTGCAATTAATTTCGCTGAAGATGGACGTGTAATTGCTTTCCAAAGTCCGTGACATTAATACAATTTTGAAGTATTGATCGTGAATTTTGATCAGTATGTCCACGTGTGGGACCAATCGTCTATATTGCGGATACTTGTAGATTCAGTGTAATGTATACGATTAGAGTTAATTCTGCTACTACCTTATGTATTAATATAAAACATAAAAATCTAAATGTTGTTTTAAAAGCTGCTTAAAACGGCAAATATTTCCATGAACATGTGATCCTCCTGCAAGGGATCTGGAATCGAATGACAGTAGTGAGAGTCATTGAGGCCAGTTAATTCGTCCACTAGTCTGCGAAATACATCATTATAATCAATCCAGTTGCGTTCATCCATGCTCATTATGCTTTTGTTCTGAAACCATTTTGCTCTATCCGTTAGGCCACCTATGAAGTCTCTGGTGACGACGCTTTTGCTCAAGAATTGCTCCAGTCCATGTCGACGAAAGTAACGGTCAAGACTAAGTTCAGGAGAAGTATCAAATTTGATCTTTTCGATTACTACCTTAAATCCTGACTGGAGCATTTCCTCAAGAGACTTAAACGTCTTTATGGGTGGGGATGTCATCACGGTGCTTGTAATGGCATTTCCATAGAGCTGACTCATGAAGACGCCAAACAATGCGAGGGACCCATATTTTATTTTCCTATTCGCAGCCCAATTGTCGCTCGGACATTCTCCAATTAATGCTGACATAACAAATAGTATATGTGTGAAAACGTCCTCTACGGAATTGGGGAGTAGCATTGGTGTTCCGGCAATCACGACAGAAAGAGCCAACCAAATCTTCCATTCAAATGCGCAAGTTATCCAGTTGTCTAATGGGCTACCTGGGTCATTCGATTTTCGACCACAATAAACCAATAGCTTACGAAACATAGAATTACTGGAAAGGCTTGTCTGGACATTCCACAGGGTAATTATATCGCCGTCCTTTATTTCTTCCCCCTGAATTACCACAGTTCGTATGTATTGGTAACTATACCCCCAGGATTTCCCATTCATTTCCTCTCTGGCGCTGAATTGAGAATACATTTGCAACGTCAGATTATGAAGCATCATTAGCGTCATTGCTGACATTACACCGTATGTGCACATGGTTGCATCTTTACTTTTGTACAACTTTCTGAGACAGAAAAATCTGTCCTGCCCCCGGATATAGTATTTGTTTAGTAGCGCAAGTTGAGGCGAATGAAGTTCCGCTTTAAGCAAAGCTCCATTGGCATTTCGGAATATCAGCTTATGTAAACGGGGAGGTTGTATTAGCACACGTGCTGGAAATAAGGACCCACGAAGGTTGGGTGAAAGATATCCGATCGAAAATATTTCCGTATTTGGCTGTTGATTACCAATGTACAAAACGGCCTTGATCGCAGGTGTTAGCACAAAATTTAAGAGGATGCCCCATTCAGTTGCATGTGTGTTTGCAACCGCCTCCCAGTAAATGAAAATGAAGAGACTACTTGGAAACATGGTGTATTTGATGAAGAAACTTTGCATTTCGGTATTCATTCCCATTGAAATGGATGCAAGAAATAAATGAAATGGTTGTCTGAACTTATACGGGTTATTATATTGCAGTTCGCCTGACAGATTCGAGAAAGAAAAGATGGCAACATGCTCTCCGAACGGTTGTATGCAGGATGAATCCAGAGTGTTAAATGTTAGAACATATTGATTGTGCAACGTTATAATTATTTGTCGAAATCGGGCCATCCCATTTTGACTGGAGAATTGACAAGTATTTGACGGTTGGTGGACATTTGCTTCCGTCAACTTTGGCGACAACAACGCCAATAGAAGAGCGATTAGTTCTTTCATGTTTTGTGATTGAGTAAATATACGATTATACAGGTACAGTTGAAACGTCTCTACATAATTTTTGTCTAAAGTTTGGTTTCTTTGCGTTGCTTTATTGACGTAACTAAGGTGTACTAGAAATCTACGTTATAAAGAGTACGGATTCCATGGTACATTTGTAGCAACGTGGCATATAGCCAGATATGATATGGGTCGTAGTTTGAAAGCATTCGCGTATCGCAGGTAAAAAATTACGAATGATATTAGTTATGCTTTCATCTAGTGGTCGAAATGTAATCTCCTCCCAAAGTCCCTGAAAGTGATGGAATATTGAAACATGGATTTTATATTTCCTTCAATAACTCCACGTGCTGGATAATTGATTTTCTAACAGTATTAGTTGGTTTTGGAATATATTTGAGTGCGTGTACCAGTAAAAGAATAATATATGTGACTATCCATGCTGCCAACAGCTTGTGTGTTAACGTGAGAATGAGAATTTGGAAGCTTTGATTTGGAATTTAGTTTAAACGTTTTCTTAGTTTTATATTATTAGTTACTTACGTGAATCCAGTATTGCACATCATATAGAAATTCACTAGGGAAAATTGATTCTCTCAAAATTGACAATGACCTAGTTTTTTAAAGATCGATTTCTCAATTCAAAATGCCAATTTCCATAATTACAATTACCAAAAGTAATTAAGGAAGACAATAGGCTGGTAAAACCAAAAAGTATGTAGCTACTTTGAACAAGATACTATCACGCAAATTGGGCATTGTGGGGATTGATATTTTTCAGTTCAATATATATACTTTTTACCGTAACTCATTTACATGATGTTCTTGTACAAATAGGCGGTGAATGCAAATCCAGAGATAACATTTTTTGCAAGTAAAACAGTTTGCACAGCATGTCTCCAACATTAACACAGCGGTTATAACTGTGTATAAAAATATGGCTCGTCATATTCACTTTTATCGGTACAAGTAAAACCTGAAAAGCTGCATAGTGTACGGAGTCGACGCAAATATGAAATGTGACGACGACACTATGGCAGATTCCCAAGATTGTTCATGTGAACCTGTAGACAATGATGCAATTTAAGTAGACTAAATGATCCAGTTTATTATTAATTGAAATAAGCAGCAACATATCGATAATGTAAATATTAGAGTATTCATGAGTACTAATGCAACTTCATATTGAAAATCAATAAATGATTGCAAAACATTATTTTTAAACGTAGACACAATATCTTAGGCTGCTTAGAAGGAATATTGATGTTATGAGAGCTTAGATGCCACTCTCGGCACTACATTACTTCATCAGGTCCAGTTAAATGAAAAGAAATACTGAATTTTCTACATTTTGCAATGATATTTGCTCCATTACAAACATCAGTCCAAATGCAGAGTTGTACGGAATAACCGGGAAACTAAGCAGTAATACAATTTCGAGAATTGTATGGTGTAGTTGACAATATACCCTCTATGGGGAAACCGATATTGCTCAGGAATTTTAAATTCTAGGCAGAAACGCCAGTTGGACTTATCGTTCCACATTACGGACAAGCCAGGTTCGCATATTCCTCGAACAGAGATCTGCATCCAATGTTGATTGGTGGAAAACATTTCTATAAACAAGTGATCTTCTTGCAAAGGATCTGCTATTGAATGACAGGGCGAGTTATCTGCGCTGGGCTATTGATCAACAATCTTATTAAATACGTGATGACAGTGTACGCCGGTGCGGTCGTCAATGCTCATTATGCTTTTGTTTTGGAGACCTTATGCCTGTGCAATAACGGAATGAATTGCATCGGATCTAAGAAGAGTTTCAGTAGGTAATAAATACATATAAACTATAAAATATTACATGGATATGGCTGTCATTCGAATTTCAAAATGCGTAATTCGCTATTTCATTTCCTATATAAATACTTCAACTAATGTCGCCGTGGGAGTAGATTTACACGGTTGGTCTGCATCGGGCATTGTAAATCTCTCTAATGCAAATATTAGCCCTCCAAGCAAAGTCACACAACTAAACCATGCAGCAATACAAGGCCACAACGTAAGTAGGACAATTTTGTCATTCACGAAATACCCTTGGTTGGGACTCCGGTAGACATCTAGAACACCTAGAATCAGATGAAAACTCCACTTGGACCATTGATTCCACAAGGTGGGCAGACCGCCTTCCCACATTCTTCTAACTGATTCCTGCATCCAGTGCTGATTCACGGCAAATATGTTCATAAAGAAATGGTCTACATGAAGCAGGTGTGGCAAAGCATGACACTGCGTACCAGTGGATTTTGTGTAGTTATTAATCAAGGCGATAAATATATCTTTGGATTCGTCAAAGTTTGCTTCAGCCATTATTAGTATGCTCCTATTTTGAAGCCATTTCGCAAGTGGCCCCCGAAATTGTATGGGTTCGGTTGTGATGAAGCTTCTGTTTTCAAATTTTCGAATTTCCGACTTTCGAAAGAAATGTGCGTGTTTTGTTTGCTCACTGTCCTCGTGCGCGTTAGTCTGAAATACCATTTTGTATCCTGAAGTAAGCATTTCTTCAACTGACGCAAATGTTCGGGCAGGTGGAGATGTTACTACAGAACTAGTTATGGCATTTCCGTAGAGTTGCCCCATGAAAAATCCAAAGACGGCTAAAGATCCAAATTGTATTCGCCTACTTTTCTGAAATTTGTCACTGGGACACCCTCCTACAAGAATAGACAATGTCAGCAGCAATCCTGAGAAAAACCTGGCCAATGAGTGCGAGAGGACAACCGTCGTGCCAAGTGTTACGGCAGCTAAAGCTAGCCACATATTCCAATCGAATGCGCAAGTTATCCAGTTAGCTAATGGACTAACTTCTTGTATAGATTTTCCAACGCAGTAGACAAGAATTTTACGGTACATTGAATTGGCTGTAATACTCGTTAGCTTATCCCAACGCAGCAGCGTGTCTCTATTTTTTATTTCTTTTCCCTGAATCATCGCAGTTTTAATATATTGGTGGCTATATCCCCAAGTCGTTCCGTTCATTAGTTTTCGGACGCTGATTTGAGAATAAAGTCTCATCGATAAATTATGCGCCCGCAACAATGTCATTACAGACATTATGCCGTACGTACACAAATAGGAGTCCTTTGTTTTGTACAACTTTCTCAGGCATATTGCCCGATCCTTCTTTTGCGTATAGTATTTTTCAAATAACGAATTCATGGGCACGTAGATCTCTGCATTTATTACAGCTCTATGAGCGTTCCTAAAAAGGAACTTGTGCAATGACATGGGCTGAAGCAGAACTGATGGAGGAAATAAAGTTCTCCGCAGTCTTTGTGAAAGATATCCAATGGTGCTTATTTCTGTGTTGGGTTGTGCATTGCCCATATAAACCACAGCCTTGATTGCAGGTGTTAGTACAAAGTTGACCAGCATGTCCCACTTTGCTTTGAATGGGTCCAGTACTGGTTCCCAATATATGAAAATGAAGACGGTGCGTACAAACATGGTATATTTGATTACAAAGTCCTGCATATGAGTATTATCTCCCATTGAAATTGGTGCTTTAAACAAATGAATTGGTTGCCTGAATTTATATGGGTTATCGTATTGAAGCTCTTCAGACAAATTTTAATAGGACAAGTATGCAAGGCTGTCCGCAAATGGTGCAATACAAGACGAGTTTAGACTGTTAAAGATTAACACGTAGGCGAAATTTGACTTGATAAGTTGGTTGCGGAATATATCCATTCCGTTTTGACTCAAAAAGACGCACTCTCGTGGTTCACGAGATGCGATGACTTCCACAAATATTAGGAATACAGAAATAATTATGAGAATTGATAAACTCGCCATCTCTAAAAATCGTGAATAAATGTGTAAAAGCTGACACTAGTTAAACGTTTGTTTCATTTATTTTAATCAGTACGGATTTCTCAGACGTATGCTAAATGATTTTATTAGAGAATACGTTCCGTATTGAGCTAAGTCCGTCCCTTTCGATGATGCTCCGTGGCTAGCAATATTGAAAATGTAATTTCACTGTTCGCGTTAAACTATGTGCTTGAATTGCATGACGACAGGCTTGCGAAAAGCTACACACAGTTTTTGGAATTTTCTAGGGAATATTGATTTTTAACATTGACAGTGACCCAGTTTTCAAAAAATCGATTTCTCAATTCCAAATTACAATTTCCAGAGTTCACATTACAAAAAAATAATTAATGAAGATAATAGGCAGGTATGACCAACACGCAGCTACTTTTAACGAGAAACTAGTCACGCAAAAAATTTGGGTATCGATATTTTCTTTGGCTCGATAGATGTAATGTGTACTGAAACTAAATAACATGATTATGTTATAAAATAAACGAATGTATGCTCCAAGTCAGATCTAGGAGTTTTTGCGAAAAACGCATTGTCTTATGCTGCCAAAAAGGAACATTGACCATACAAACCTCAGATCTGAGCATATTGTTTCCGCCGGTGCAGTTGAATGTAAAAAAATGTGTATCTCCATCAACATTTTGCAATGACCGTCGCTCCATGACAACTACCAGTCCTCCTAACAGAATTATAAAGCACAGGCACACACGTACGCACGGCCATCTTGACGACAAATTGCTGGTGTCGTTGAAAATGTACCCTCTGTTCGGAATCCGATATTATTCCAGAATTTTACACAGTAGGTAGGAACGACATTTACCAATATGCCTTTCGTCCCACAATGACGGCAAATCAGCGTCCCACTTCTCCCACGTCGAACAGAGATCTGTTTCCAATGTTGATTCAAGTGGCATCCCGCAAAATCCTTGGAAGTGATGGAATTTTGAGCTACTGACTTCAAGTTACATTTATTATTTGTGATTGTTTTTTCATACATTACGGTTATGTATGCGGTATAGCATTTATGCATGCAAAATCAAAACGGCTAATAGAGCTATGCTCACATGACTATAGACTGGAATATACACTGAGAAAGCGATAAAAGTTCGTGCGAGATTACCATAGACAATAACGTAGGATGTTTTTAATAAGGGCATGTGGAATATGTACGTTGTCAAATCCATGAAGCTAAATTAAATCAATATAGAAAAAAAATATAGAATCACCATGAATGATTAAAAAAACTATTTCCATTTCCTGGCTGCTTTTCTTCTAGCATTTCAAAAAATGTGAGAAAACTGGCGTTTTCTTAGGTTTGCGCTATTCTAGCTAAATTACAAGAATCCAATATTCCAGATCATGTAAAACTTCAATTCAAAACAAACTGTTAGCTTGAATTTTATTCGACTATGGGCTTAGCAAAGAACTCTATAAAATATCGAGATATGTCTAGAGAATATTTTTTCTTTCGACATTGACAGCGACCC
The DNA here is from genome assembly GCA_004115045.4 of Sinella curviseta. NCBI lineage: Eukaryota > Metazoa > Arthropoda > Collembola > Entomobryomorpha > Entomobryidae > Sinella > Sinella curviseta. The sequence goes on along the minus strand of CM023200.3, from coordinate 13,049,170 downwards.
AATTTTTATGATCCGGTTTTTAATGAGAAATCCAATTTCCATAATATGCATTGCAAAAAATAATTGATGATAATAGTGATAAGGTACCACCACTGAGAAACTACTTTAAACTATAATGTACGGTGGGGATCGATATTTTTCGGTTGGATAGATACACTGTTTACTTAAGCTCATTAACATGATCGTTTTTTGCAAATAAATGGCTGTATACTCAAAGTCAGTGACAACACTTTTTTGCTACAGAAGGTTAGAATACGGCTGCAACAGTAAGATTATAAGTGGCGTCATTCGTATATTTCATCGCAAAAAAATTACGCACAAATATGTCATTTGAATGACTGTCTGCATTCCATAGACATTTAGTATGATAGTCCTTTGTATATCCCATTCATGAACAAAAAGATTGAAATTCGGTAAATGTTTTGAAGTAGTTATTTATTATTTCATGATAAACTAGCTATACGGTATGCAAAGAGTTAACAACTGAGAAAGCACTTAAGTGCATAAACATCAAATTTATTGAAGCATAAACATCCGTTTTGGATTTGTAAACAGAAGTTTCATGCACAATGTCTGCTTCAATACATGATACCCTTCAGAATATCCTTACGAGTAAAATGGATGTCTGTAAATTGCTAGGAAAGTTTGGTAAGCAAATGCAAATTTGAAGATACTTGACTTTATGTGAGACTTATTTGTTTGACACTTAAGGTTGTCATGCTAACTTGACCATTCATTGCGTTGTTGAGATTAAACTGACATATTATATTATGGTTGTATATTCTCATTCGTACATTGCGTTTTCTCATTACATTGACTATTTTACGCACATATAACTCAAAATTACGCATTACTACCGTTTGTACAGTGCAATTAACTATTTGTGTCAGGTAATATCTTAAATCATAAGTGCACATAGGGCTAACAAAAATCAGTGGCAATAGTATAGTATATACATATTCATTCTCTTTATTGGAGAAAGTTTCTAAACTTTAACATGAGATCTATTGGATATACAGATGGCTGCTAACGGAAAGCTTTCACAGGAGTTACAGAATGTGAGAAACAAAATTTCAGCTTCGCATGTCCGCTTCTCAGTCGTTCCATTACAAGTATTGATCCCCCGAGTACAGTTATGCACACCAACCAGGCAGCCAAGCATGGCCACAATTTTAGCAAATTAATACTGTCATTTATGATATACCCCCTGTTTGGGCTCCGGTACTCTTCAAGAATACCAAACCATAAGTGGAAACGCCATTTAGACCAGCCATCCCATAAGGACGGAAAGCCACCTTCCCACATTCTTCTGACAGATATCTGCATCCAATGTTGATTCACGGCAAATATCTCCATGAACATATGATCTTCTTGTAAAGGATCGGATATTGAATGACAATGTGAATCATTAGATACACCAATTTCATTAACAAGTTTACGAAACAAGTCCTTGTATCCCAACCAGTAGCTTTCATCCATACTTGTCATGCTCTTGTTTAGAAACCATTTGGCACGATCCGTAGTAAATTCAATGAAGTCGGTGGCAATCATTCATTCGTTCTTAAATTGTTGCAATCCCCGTCGTGCAAAGAAACGATCAAGTTGACTTACCGCACCTTCATCGTGTTTACGCTTCTCAAGTACTACCTTGTACCCAGACTTAAACATTTCTTGAACGGATGCAAATGTTGTTATAGGTGGAGTTGTCATCACGGTACTAGTAATGGAGTTTCCATACAGCTGCGCAATAAAGAAACCAAATGCTGCGAGAACTGAAAAATGTATTCTATTTGTTGTGGCAAATGTGTCACTAAGGCATGTCCCGATTAGAATCGAGACGGATATCAGCGTTTGTTCCAATATATCCGTAATTGATCTCGAGAATATTATAGGAGGTGCCAAGACAACGATAGAGAGTGCTAACCACACTTTCCACTCAAATGCGCAGGTTACCCAATTCTCCAGCGCGTTAATCCCATGGGATAATTGGCGGTCACAATATACTAAAATCTTACGATGCATAGAATAGCTGGCGCTACTGGCCTGCTGCATCCAACTTACATCGTCAACGCCCTCTCCGTGCATGACAACAGTTCGAATATACTGATTCCCGTATCCCCAAGCTGTTCCATTCATTTCCTCTCTAGAGGTTGTTTGTGAATAAATTTGTAACGTGATATTATGGAGCGACACAAGTGTTATTGCAGACATTATGCCATATGTACACAAGTTGGAGTCTTTCGTTTGGTACAATTTTCTCATGCATAGGAATGGGTCCTGTCCAAGGATGTAGTATTTGTGGAATAACAGAGTTTGAGGTGCGTACAATTCCGCCTTTAGTACAACTCCGTTAGCATCTTTGAACAACTCCTTATGCAATGCAGTTGGTTGGAGTAAAACACTGGGCGGAAGTAAGGAGCCAATAATGTTTGGTGGCAGATATCCAATTGGGAATATTTCCGTGTTTGGCTGTTGATTCCCAATGTAGATAACGGCTTTGATTGCGGGCGTTAGCGTGAAATTCAGAAGGATGTTCCAGTCAGTGGTGCGAGTGTCGGCAACCGGTTCCCAGTAAATGAAAATGTAGACGGTGGTCGGAAACATGGTGTACTTGATGAAGAACCTCTCCATTTCAATGTTCATAACCATTGAAATGGATGCAAGGAATATGTGATACGGCTGTCTGTGTTTGTTTGTATGATTATATTGCAGTTCGCCCGACAGATTTGAGAAAGTACGGATGGCAACTTGCTCTCCAAAAGGTTGTATGCATGATGAATCGAGATTGTTGAAAGTTAGCAGATAGCGATTGCTCGACCGTACAATAATTTCTCGAAATATGATCAATCCGTTTTGAAGTGAAAATATGCAATTGTTACTTGGCTCATGGGATTGGGTTGCAGCCATCTTTGTTGACACAAAAGCAATGAGAAGGAATATTAACCCAGTCATATTTGTAATGTACTAAACTAAATCGACTATGCGAAATGGTATGTTCCTCCTGAAACCTGTTATTCCCGTGACGAATACAACAGTATAGTACATTTGTGTGTATGGAGTACGGGCATCATAATTTCCGTATATGTCACAACAGCAGCAGTTGAAAAATGTAGGACAAGGGTCCGGCCTATCAAGTCGTAGTTCAGTATGGTTACCGGTCACGGTCGATATTAGCAATTACATTTCTCAATTATAGAAATGTAATCGTGCGAAGTCCCGGAAACTAATAGAGTTTAGAATCGATGATTTCAAATTTCCATTAGTACCTCCACGTGCGGGACCAATTATTTTCCCCATGAGTACTGGAGAAATTATAGCATTTTGTATGTATTTGTATAACTATTTTGCATGTTTTTTTGTCAATACGATTTATTTGTATTAAAATATGTTAACATATCTGTGAAAATTTTAAATCGTTGTTTTACAAATTAGCCTAAACTTCTATCGCGTTGCTACACTCTTAGCGGGGGGAATTGAAGGACAGAAAAAAATACTGTCGTGTATAATTACATAAACATCAGTCAGATCACAAGATGATTTATTTTCCTTGAATTTATTCAATGCATTTGCATCGGCTATTGGGTTTAAAATATTAGTATCTGACTACCGGAACTACGAACATTATTGTTATATTTGACACATCAATAAAAATCGATTTGCCGAACCATATCTTTTCCGCTGTCCACGAATGAAAATTGAAAATTAGTTAGTACCGTAGAGATGCAAGAATGCTTTGAATATTCACTGGATGACTGTGTTCATCTCAAGCATGTTAGAAACGCATTGATTGATTGATTGATTGTTTGGTAGAACCTAAAGGTGCTTTATATTGTTGCCACATGATCATACATTTGCAAAACATATGTTTAATGACCATGCCCAGGTGTATTCACAAATGATGCTCGTTACTGCTTGGTACATAACAAAAGCAATGGATGTTACGTTCTATCCATATCTGTAAGGAAACAATATAAAGACAAATAAAGGATGTATTCATGCGATCATGAATCCATTGTTGTTGCTCAATGCAAATTTATGAAAGCATATCGCATGATCAGCCATTACGCAAATACCGTTTCATGGGGCAACCTACAGGAAACAGAAAATAAATGAATACAAGCATAATATAATTATATGACATGATCATACGACAATACACTAGACGTTTACATTTGTGTTGACATCCTGAAGTGTTTGTTTTACAGCATAGTATCTACTTTGACGATCTGAAAGGCTAAGCTACACTGCCTGGGATAATAGTCTCCACCGGTGTAGACGACTGAAATGTTAATTTAAAGCGTCCATCGATGTTGATTTGTGATAGTCGCTCCATTAGAAATATCAGTCCGCCTAACACAGTTATACAGCTTAGCCATGAAGCGAAGCACAGCCATAATTTGGACGAATCAATTGTGTCATCTACAATGCGACCCTGGTTTGGGCTCTGATATTCCTCCAGAATTTTTAATTTGAGATGGAATCGCCATTTAGACCACCCGTCCCACAACATGGGTAATCCTGCTTCCCACATTCGTCGAACAGAAATATGCATCCAATGTTGATTAACTGCAAATATTTCAGTGAACAAGTGATTGGTGCGCAGGTGGAGTAGTTACTACAGAGCTTGTAATGTCAACCTCGTACAATTGCGACATGAAAAACCCAAATACTGCCAGGCATCCTAATTGGATTTTATATTTTTTCAACGACCTGTCACTTGTGCACTCCCCCACAACAACGGATACCACTAACAAAAGTTGTGCGAAAAGGCTCACAGTGGATGTTGCAAAGTACGATGCGGTTCCTACAATAACGACCGTTAGTGCCAACCATACATTCCACTCAAATGCACATGTTATCCAATTTGCCAAGGGGTCGGACCCGTCTACCCACTTTTGGTTGCAATATACCAACAGCTTACGATGCATGGAATTACTTATGCTGCTTGTCTGCACCCTCCACCGAGCTGATTCGGCATGTCGTTCCAATTCTTTCCCATTAATGACTGCCGTTCGGATGAATTGTAACCCGAATCCCCACTTATTTCCCTTCATTGCCTCTGCTGCAGTAAGTTGAGAATACATTTTCAGTGAAAGATTATGTACTTTGTACAAGGTCATCGCGGACATGATCCCAGAAGTACACAGTTGTGAATCTTCCGTTGTGTACAATTTTCTAAGGCATATCTGGGGGTCCTTCCTCTGAGTGTAGTACTTTTCAAACATATCGTTTTTTGGAGAATGAAGTTCTGCATAAAGTACTTTCTTGTTCGCGCTCCAAAATAGGCGCTTGTGAAGTGACAACGGTTCCAGTAGTGTGGATGGTGAGAGGAGCGCGCGTCGATATTTCTGCGACAGGAAACCAGTGGAAAATATTTCTACATTAGGTTGCTGATTCCCCATGTAGACTACTGCTTTTATTGTCGGCGTAAGAGCAAAAGTTCTAGGCACAGTCCAGTTAGATTTGAATGGATCAGGAATAGGTTTCCAGTAGAGGAAAATGTGGAGTGTGGTCGGAAACATGGCGTACCTGATAAAAAATCTAGCCATGCCGTCGGATTTCCCTATTGCAATAGGTGCGAAGAATACATGATACGGCTGACTGTACTTGTAGAAGTTGTTGAATTTAAGTTCACCCATCAGATTTCGGTAGGTGATGAAAGCAACGTGATGCGCAAAAGGTTTTATGCATGATGAGTTCAAACAGTTGAAAATCATCAGATAATTACCGCTTGAACTGATTACTCCATCTCGAAAGTTGGGTAATACGTTTTGTCGTGAGAAGGTACAGTCAGGTTCCTGCATAGCAGTCAAGTTAGATGAAAGAAGTAAAGCTACAAAACATGAAGCTACATAAGCATTATTGAAATGCTAGTAAAAGCTGTAGTATCTTCCTAACGGCTAAATGTAGATTCATACAAATTGATTACCCCGACTAGTCGAAATACTGAAGTACATAACATGCGACGTAGTAAAAGTTTCTAACCATAAATTCTACGGGTTTAGCCGTCGTAATGGCGAACAAGATATGTAAATGTGCCGCGAATACATATTTTAAATTACGATCGATTTTTCGGTTCCTATCTGCTGTAATGACGTTGAACTTCATTTTATAGTCGGCTGGTAATGAGTTTTTCGGTATTGATTAAAATGTTCCTTCAATGTCTCCACGTGCAATATTAATGTATTACTCAGAAAGGAAGCTCATTTGTCGTAGCTGTATTATGAATACACAAAATCATAAGTTTAGTATATATCAGTTATTTCCCGGGATGTTTGGCGAAATGCTTGGGTAATGATCTTATCTGCAAATTTACCGAACGGCATCTGAATGCTTTTGCATAACGGCCAAATGTACCGAAAAACAACATCGATGATTGTGGATGCCGAACTCACCCATAATTGGCACAGCTTTTGAAGATGCATGTATTGAAATAGAGGAACAACACACACGGCATTAAGTCATGCATTGCAAATTTCCAAGTCTGCATTACAAATGGCGGAATTAAAATAAGGAACACGGGACACAAAAAATATATCCTTAGGCTGACGATATGACGTGACAATCTTCCTTAAAAATATAAAGATTATGGCAATGGCCGAGTGTTTCCTTTCTATTTGCCATTCTTATGCAAAGTGCTGTAAATCCATTGGGCTGATATTGATGAAAGAAGTCTTGGTACACAATATTTAGATCTATGTGGAAAAGGAATTTACTTAAATAGGTATGTTTACTTACACTTTAGGGTTATGCACAATGTTTAATATGGCTACATGTTCTGCAAAATACGGTATGTCCGAAGGTTAATATCACTATGCCAATTTCTGGTATTTGTTTTCAAGTACACATGATCCACTAAATGACTAAAAGCTACGTGAATGAATCAGTAAACGCTGTAAGGTATCCATGTGCGCTACAAAAACCAATCTTTTTCAAATAAATATTTTAATTTTATTGGTACATCAGGCGTAATAGAACTACACAGTCTATCAAACTAAGCTATGTCCCATTAATTAACGTTCACCCGGGCATAAGTTTGTATCTCTTATTGGATTCATCCAAATCCTTTCCAACTGCTGCAGTTTATATACCAACTAATATCTCTCATACATGTACAATTTCATGAGTTCCAATGTTGTGTCGACTAGCTGCAGCAGATTGAAAACATATGTCGAATTGAGCTGTCCCAATAATAACGTTCACCATTGGTACATGACCTTTGATGGTCTTTAATGTTCAATGACGGTGATCCCAAATGCGATAAAATCTCAGCATTAAATCTCGTAATTATAACTTATGGGGCTTGGGGCACATATCAAAGGTCAAACGTTGACTTTGTCCAATCATCTAAAACATGACGCCCATAATGCATTTTAAATGGAGTTAGTCCAACCCGAAGAACACAGTGGCACCTACCAGTGCTCCATAAGAACATACAATAAAGACATGTGGTGAAAATAATGTTCTGAATTTAATTTTTCTCTTCTTATCGAATTTGGTCCCGGGGAATCCTCCTATAAGCACCAATATTGTTAACAGGACTTGTCCGAAACTGTTTGCGATTGATGATGTAGATATAACCGCGGAGCCAAAAATAACTAGAGACAAGGCTAGCCAAACTCGCCATTAAAATGCGCAAGTGATCAAATTATTCAATGGATGGAAGTTTCAGGCGGTTTCAGGACGCAGTAGGCCAGAATCCTACGGTTCATTGAGTTACTGACAATATTGGTGCGAACATTCCACAAAGTCAGAAATCTATCCTTCGTTAATTCGTTTCCGTCAGCGACTGATGTTCGAATAAATTGTGACCCGTATCCACAAACTTATCCATTCGTCTCTTATTCAGGCTGCTTTGTGAATATGTTATCAGCGACAGATTACGGTCCACCGGTGTTGAACGTGTTCGTGATTTTTAGAACAATTCTAATCTCTCAAGAATAAGTATTAACCAGCAAAAAAGAAGTGTACCACACAAATCAGCAATCAAACGAGGCCACAGCTTGGACAATTGACAATTACATCGATCGTGCAAGTTGAGAAATACTTATGTATAGCAGCTTCCATTTTGACGCTACCCCGATGCCAAATCTACGACGGTAGCAAGAGGGATAATCTTCGGAGACATACAAAAACATGACGTGGACTTGTAAAAATAGCTACTTTTTCTATAACGTCATGGTGTGAGTAGTAACGGAAAATGCTAATTATAATAACTTTTGTTCAGCTTATATGCCCAGGTGTTCAGAAATTTTGACACTTTAAGCAATCGAATGATCCAAGACCTAGGATCGAATGCTCTGACATGTGATTATTTAATTTAACTGGTAATATTTAATTCCTGTTTACAACATTACACACAATTCTAATACAACACTGAAAGCGTGATTACCAAGGTGGGAATGAGCAAGTTGCTTACGTCCAACTTCACTTTTGGATAACGCATTCTTAAAATTACTTACCAAAATGCTTGATCAAGCATGGCTTATGATGTGAACATACATTTATTTGGAATCTCCATGAATGGCTGTGATCGTGATCGTGCACCTGCATACAAAAATGAACTGCAGAAAATGTTCTGAACTCCTCGCTGATTTAATTCTTTGATAGTAAAAATGAATCTGTTAGTACCGTATGTAGTACAAATGTGGTCATGAAGTTCTGTAATGCCAAACCACCGAGTTTTACAAATAAATGAAACGTTTGAATTGTCAGTGCCTCAGTGGTAGTAATATCTACTAGAAGTACAAATATAGTAGGACAGTCGGTGCTAATCGCAATTATCAAAGTTTCGGGCCGCTAAAAAGTCAATTGACAAAAGCTTAATGGAATCACATTTCAATCGAACGATTTTCTAAATGCTGATGTATTTGTTGTCATGGCAATGTAATGTTCCAATTATGTAATTAGTCATAATAAAATCTTTTTCCGTACTGATTCTCTTCATTTGTAGTGTACTTTGTTTATGTATACTGTATATTCCAAATATTACACATAAAATCAATTTCATGTTATTTTCTTACGAACAATCTAACTGCCATATGCTACATATCAGATTTTTATATTGCAATATTGCACAAATGCATTGGTTTACTTTCTATACTAATATATTTTTGAGGTAGTACGTGCAGACACTACTTGGGTGATTATTGGACAATGAAATAATCAAAAGAAAATTCTATTTTTTTTTGTTTCAGAAAAAAGTTTCCTTTCTATGCTTGACAGAATATTTGTCATATACCACTGTGTGGATCCAGCCTCTAGTAAAGAGTTTCTACAATGGTTGTTGTGGTAGAAGACCACATATGCCGCTGATCACTGGACAAGGACAATATTTCCGCTACAAGTGTCAGGCCTCCAATTATAGTCAAACAGCAAATAAAAGCAGCTAAGCATGGCCATAACTTGGGCAGGTCAATTACATCTTGCACAATGAACCCTTGATTTGGGCTCCGATATACCTTAAGTAGATTCTGCTCAAGATGATAGCGCCATCTTGCCCATTCATCCCACAATGAAGGTAGTCCGCCCTCCCACATTCGTCTAACAGATATGTGCATCCAATACTGGTTCACTCCCACAATTTGCACTAGCATGTGAACACTGAATAGGGGTTGTGGCAAAGAATGACAGTGTGTATCATTTCCCGATATATTATTGTTTATCATGCTAGCATATATATCTTTGTGCTCAGCCCAGGAGCCTTCATCCATGGCCGTCACAATTCGTTTTTGAAACCATTTAGTTCTTTCCGATACATTTGTCATCAATTCGGTAGTGATCAAGCTTTTATTCACAAATTTTTGTACTCCGGTTCGCTGGAGTATTCTGGTAAATCCACCGTGGTCACTTTGATTCTTGTTTTGCTTTTCTACTAGTACCTTAAACCCAGCGGATAGCATATCTTCAACGGATGAGTATATTTTGAATGGATCGGATGTCATCACGGTACTAGTTATGGCATTTCCGTACAGCTGTCCTATGAAAAATCCAAACAATGCTAGTGCACCAAACTGAATTTTTTTCTTCTCTTGCAATCTGTTGCTGAGGCATCCTCCTACAAGTATTGAAATTGTTAACAGCATTTGCTCAAAACAATCGGCGATTGATTTTGAAAAGATTAATGTGGTTCCAAAAATAATGATGGACAACGCAAGCCACACATTCCAATCAAAAGCGCAAGTTATCCAATTAGCTAATGGGCTTGTTCCCTCTATATATTTTCTATCGCAGTAAACTAGTAGCTTTCGGTGCATTGAGTTACTGGTCATACTGGTACGTTCCTTCCACAAATGCATAGGGTGTCCCTCTTTTAATTCTTCCGAAATAACCAATGTCGTTCGAAGGTATTGATACCGCCACAAATTTGCTTTGACAGCGTCCATGAATCTAAGTTGAGAGTATATATTCATAGATAAATTATGGACGCGGAATAGAGTCATCGCTAACATGATTCCATAAGAGCACACAGATGAGTCCTTTGTTTTATACAGTCGTCGTAGACAAATTGCCGGATCCTTATTCTGAGTGTAGTATTTTTCAAATAGCCAATGTTTCGGAGAGTGGAGTTCCGCATGGTATACCTTTTCGTGCGCATTTCTAAACAGAAATTTGTGCAAAATATGCGGCTGCAGTAGCACTGATGGTGGGAAAAGAGTTCTCCTCACTTGTTTCGATAGATAGCCTGCACAATATATTTCCGTATTTGGTTGATTATTTCCCATATACACAATAGCTTTAGTAGCCGGCGTAAGTGTAAATTGTGTTCCCATTCTCCATTTCGCCCGGAAAGGATTTACAACCAACTTCCAGTAAATGAAAATGAAGAGCGAAGTCGTAAAAACTGCATATTGGTTGAATAGTTTTTGCATGGATGTATTTGTTCCCATTGAGATTGACGCAACAAATATATGGAATGGTTGGGTGAATTTATAAGGATCATTATAATGAAGTTCACCTGTCATATTTGAGAATGTTAGGATTGTTAGGTGTTGAGCAATTGGCTGGACACATGACGAGTTCAAAGTGCTAAAAACTATCAAATAATTGAATCTAGATTGGATGAGTTGACCTCTAAAATCTTCTAGACCGTTTCTCGATGAATATACACATTCATTGTGTGGTTGATTTACCTCCGCCTTTGCACAGAGGGTCGAAATCAAAGCAAAATGCACAAACATCAACTTCAGCATGACTGCACCTAAAAAGTTGTGCGATCCTGTACTTTTCCAATAGTAAAGTTATATGGAATTGCAGTCATCCTGCATATTTTTATGGACAAGTTAAATGGCGCAAATATATGCTACATCGTTTGGTGTGTCCCACATATTTTACGGTCGTGAAGCAGATCAGATGTGGTAGGTGTTAGTAGGTATGATTTGGCTTTCTACCGGTTTTAATATACGATAGATTATTACAGCCGTTTCCGCTTTAAACAAAATTGAAATATCGGTTAGGATTTGAGTATAATTTCTTTCTCTTATCGATTGCTACTACCCTTCCACTACACCACGTGCGATACTAATTATCCATTTCCGGTGGAGCTATCGTGTCGATGAAATAACTAAATGTCTTAAATGGTGTGCTTTCTCTTATGTACGAGCTGAATATTCTGTGGGAAAATTAAGAATAGTTTTTACAATTTATTTGAATTCATTTATACTATTATACAAACACGTCTATTTCAATGCAATTAAAGTCACAATATGAACTTGAAAACATGTATGCATTATTTCGACCGGTGTTTTTATATTTGAAAGATCACAGTATATAAACACTTAATAAATTGTCATCCTATTTAAATATTTGCAAGTAAAACTGAATCTGTCGGTAATATGGATCATGCAAAACTGGATGGACGTTATGTGGACTATGTAATTTGTAATGGGAAGTCAGTTTTACAAATTAGGAAAAAACAGTTTGGAAAAAAATAATTAGCAGTTGTAAGTAATTAGTAAGCCTTCAATTTGTAAGTAGTCACGCTAATTGCAAGCGCATTGATACAATTTAATGCTTGAAACTAATTATCATTATGTTCATCCATGTATTCACAGTTTCTTAGAACTCATTTAATAAAATTATAAAATTGTAATTATAGACTTGGTTATGTTCAGAGAATGAGATACAACGTTGCGGTAAGTCAATGCTGCAACATTCTGTAAACCCGGATATTCAGAGCATCCAGAATGATAGGTCACTGGTTACTAGTATACGACAATGAGCAAATAAAAAGCGGCAAAAGACGTCTTCGTCTATCCGAATGACAAAAAACATGGTTATTATGGAAGCGGCAGAACTGACAAATGACAGACGTAAACAGGCAATTTTCCGGAGAAATGCGTTGATACCATGATACTTATTATATGAAATTAACACAAATATATCAATTTGAAGATATTTATTAATCCAGTGTCATCAATGTGTGCATGAACAAGTGTGTGAGTGTGATTGAGCGGGTTATGTGTATTCCTTTATGTTGACGCTTTAGGCTGATAACAATGGACAGTATGTCGATTCGGATGCAACATAGTAATTGAACGTGGAAAAATAAATGTATGCTTACATATAACTGTATCCTTATAAATTAAAACTAGTAAGGTGTAAACCTTTAATTCATAACTGCCGGAAAAGTGACGAATGCAAAAATAAGAAATCTAGATACATACTTGTCCATTATACCAGATTTTTGTGGCGCAAATTGACCAACATCATCGATTTATAGCATAAAATATTTTGACGACTTGGCACCCCATAACTTGGACGGCCCACCCCACCGCCAGGTCACCGATTTGACCCTTGGCAAAAAATGATCGTCTTGAACTCCTCTATCGATTGAGACAATAAAGTTTTTTGACGACTTGGTCACCCCCACCACTTCGAAGACGCCGACCCCCATGCTTCCGGTCAAGGATGAGGTGCATGGCTGAAAATCAATAGGGAACGTCCTTATGGGCAAAGGTATCTGTGTAGCAAATTTGGTTGAAATCGCTCAATGCGAACGGAAGTTAGAGTGCGTACGGACACACAGACAGACAGACAAACAGATCAATCGCTATAACTACCTTTCAAGGATTTCACGCTTCCGGTAGTTAATAAAACTACTTAATTTACATTGTACGTAGTCTATCCATATGATGTGACCTGCTTAGTCCGCAGATGTATACTTTCGCGAATCGTTAGTAAACAAATGTTAGCAGTTACATGATAATAAATAGCAAATCAGAAAGTTTCAGTCACTTCTTCATTACATACGTAAGCAAGTCGTATATTCTTTTTATAATCTTTAATTCCGTATGTTTTAAATTCCAACAGTCTCACGTACCGCCAAGGACTACCTTAAAGGCGTGTATGCCAATATTCAACAATCTGAACATATAACATCCACAGGGGTATTTGTATGAGAAGCTAGTTTTGAGTGTCTTTCAATGTTTGGTAATGACAATCGCTCCATTTCAAATATCAGGCCACCCAAGATACTTATGCAACTTAAGCCATGCAGCTAACCATGGCCACAGTTTTGTCGAATGTATTGCGTCATAGACAATGTACCCTTGGTTTTGGCTTCGATATTCCTCCGGAATATTCAATGTTAGATGGTAGCGCCATTTCACACTGTTCCCATATGCTTCTACAATTATCATTGGGACAATGGTGGACTACGATTCAAAGGGCACAAATATGTGCATATTTTTATTAAATATATAAAAACTGAACCTGATCTTTCCGTTGGTGAAGGTTTCAGGTCAAAAATTTGAATTTGTGCCGGATGTATTCAAATAACTTCAAACAATCGATAATTTTCTCTAAAAAGTTTGTTTTGCGAACAATTGCTAGCCTGGAGTGCCAAACGGTTGACAGAATTGTAACCAGCGCCCTCTTTTACCCCTACCCCCACTAACACTTTATCACTCTACCTACGCAATTTTGAACAATCAGTTAATTTGTGAACTGGTTTCGACATTGGTAATGGGGTCCTTCACTGTATATGTATGTATACACGCTTGCATATCAAGTACATAATTTTCGATTTTTGAAAGGACAATTTTCGATATCAGGGCATCTACTTACATTTATTAATTGATTTTAAGCTCCTAATTCGATAATTGCGTTTTCCACCCTGTTTATGCAAGGTTGACCCAGTTCACAAATTAAATGGAGTGACAAAGTGTTAGTAGGAGTAGGGGTAAAAAGGGCACTGATTTCAAATCTGTCAACCGTTTGGCACTCCAGGCTCGCCATTTTTTGCAAAACAAACTTTTTAGGGAACATTAAGGATTTTTAGAAGTGTTTTTCATTAATCCGTCACAAATTCAATTTTTTTACCTGAAACATTCACCAACGGAAATATCAGGTTAAGTTTGTATATATTTACTACAAATATACACATACCTATGCCCTTCGAATCGGAGTCCACGATTGCCCCAATGATAATTGTAGAAGCATATGGGAACAATGTGCATTTGGACGTCTTGTCCCACAACGTCGGTAATCCGGCTTCCGACATTCGTCGGACTGAAATATGCATCCAATGTTGATTCACACCAAATATTTCTATAAACACGTGCTGGATTTGTAATGGCTCTGGCAAAGAATGGCACTGGTGCGCGTCATTCACACAAGAATATTCGTCAACAAGATTTCGAAATAATTCCTTAAAGTCCAACCAGTTGTTTCCATCAAAATGCATTATGCTCTTGTTTAAAAACCACTTTGCTCGCATCCTTGCATGTATAATGTAATCCGTGGTTACCACGCTTTTGTCGACAAATTGTTGTAAGCCCTCCCGACGAAAGAGACTTTTGAATTGTCCTTCAAGATTTTCGAAATATTTGGCCTTTTCGATTACAATTGTATACCCTGCTGTAAGCATTTCTGCAGCTGATGCAAACGTCTTTATATGTGGCGATGTTACCACTGAGCTTGTGATCGAATCCTCGTACAGTTGCGCCATGAAGAAACCAAATACAGCTAGACAACCTAACTTTATTTTACGGTTTTTCATGAATCTGTCGTTAGGAGATTCCCCCAGAAGAACGGATACTACTGTCAGAACTTGTGCCAATAGGTTCATAGTTGAGATTGAGAGATAGGCTGCTATTCCAAAAATTAAGAACGTAAGTGCTAACCAAACAGTCCATTCGAATGCGCACGTTATCCAGTTTGACAAAGGACTTCGTACCTATGGGGTTATTCGGTCCCAATACACCAAAAGCTTACGATGCATTGAATTGGTGCTGCTGCTGGTCCTCAATCTCCATTTACCTATGGATTCTCTGTACGAGAATGTTTTGTCATGAAGGACTACGGTTCGAATATGTTGAAACCCAAATCCCCACGAGGTTCCCTTCATGGCCTCTCTTGCTGTTACTTGAGAGAAAATTCGGAGTGTTAAGTTATGAACTCTATGTAATGTCGTTGCGAGCAATATCCAAGAAGTGCACAAGTGCGAATCTTTTGTTTTGTACAGTTTCCTGGAGAATATTAGTGGATCCTCGCCGTGGGTGTAATGTTTGTCAAACAGCTGATACTTTGGTGCATACAGTACGGCATATAGTCCATTTTTATTGGCGTTCCTGAACAACATTTTATAAAGCGATATTGGTCGTAGTAGGACGGATGGTGAGAAGAGTGTGCGACGGTTTTTCTGTGACAGATATCCATAAGAACTTATTAATACATTGGGTTGTTGATTTCCCATGCAAACCAGGGCTTTTATAGCAGGCGTAAGCACAAAACTTGTAAACAGATCCCAGTCAGCTTAGAATGCGTCACGAACGTATTCCCAGTACAGGAAAATGTAGACTGTGGTAGGGAACATGGCGTACCGGATATCAAATATATCCCTTTTCACGTTTCTCCTATTGTAATGGATGCCATGAATATATGAAGTGGCTGCCTGAATTTGTATGTGTTGTTGTAGTGAAGTTCACCAGACACATTCGAGTAGGTTAGGACAGCAACGTGATGCGCAAATGGTTGTATACATGCGGAACTAAAACTGTTAAAAATCGTCACATAATCTAAGCTTGAATTAGTGACTTGATCCCGAAAGTTGACCAAACCGTTTTCTGGTGAGAAGGTACAATCATTTGTTTTCATGGTAGAGGATTGTGATAGTACAAGTAAACCAATGCAACATGTAATGCAAACCATGTTGGTAGCTATGGCATAACTGTTAAGCACAATATATTCAGAGCATTGAAATATTTCCATGAGCCAAATATACGTCCATGGAAATTCTTTCCTTGGAATTTTCGAATTTCTAGAATATCTGAAGTTCAATTTAAAATATGCAAGCTTGGAGTTTCATACAGTTCGAGTTTACCCGTAGAAATGGCGAAGCATGTTTTCAAAAGTTGTTGTTGCATACCGTGTGCAGATATGTAAGTTTTGCATTACGATTAATTCACCTGTTCATGTCGGCCGTAATGATATTCGCCTCCATTCCATCATAAGAAGAAAATGGGTTTTCCGTTATTGATTAAAATTGCCCTTCAATATATCCACGAGACCAAGACATTGCCCACGAATGTAGTTTTCATAGTAAAGCTGTGTGTCGATAATGCAGATATAACACTATAGATTTATAATATGGTTACTAGAGTTTAATAGTTTTTGACTCCTAATCCAATATGGGTATCCCTCGCCAATTGTTGCCACTTTTACACGTTCCAAAATGTATGCTGATAGCGTGGATTTGTTGTACATGACTTGTGACACAACGAAAATGTATGTCACATTAGGAGACGGTCGTATAGAAAAGCTTTCATCAGTGCTGAACATATTGATGGTTTGAAGGACATTATCAATATCTAGTATAATTATTATCGCACCAAAAAGAAATGTACCACAAAACCAAGCAATCAAACGCGGCCACAGCTCAGGTATTATTTGTTTCATCTGTGGCCAACACGGGCAGACATGATTCTTTTGTAGCGTTACGTCGACTATTAAGAATTCATGACATCTTGTCTTTATTAAATTTCTGACAGAGTTAGAGTGTGTTCTGGAAAATACTTCGATAGCTAAGTGTTCCAAAACTTTGAAGACTTTATGCCGGTGCTATTCCCTACTCCAGACTATTACTCGTCTGCTGAGCTCCAAAGGAAGTGGATGATGCACTAACTGGCTGACAATTCTACTTTACCAAATGACTGACAGAACGTGGAGCAATCGTACTTTTTACAATAACAATTTTACAGTTTTTATTATAACACATTAACGATTTTTGTGTTTACATTAATTTACTAATTACAATTATCGATTACAATTTTGCTGCTCATGCCTGACTCTGACCAAAAACAACAATCAGCGATGACGATAAAAAGCACTCAAAAATATACATTAAAAAACTGAGACAACTCCGCAGCCTTCTCGTCACGACGACGACTGAAAGCGTTCGAGAAGCGAACACTTTAATATACAATACAATAATTTTGACATATTGGCCTTAACAGAGTGTTTTCGAAGACAAGCAAACAGTTCAATATATGTAACTACCTTTCATGCCTTACAAGCCTCTGGTAGTAAATAATGATAATTAGATTTGACAATGTTGGGTCGTAACGTTACCGAATGTGATTTTCATTAGGATAGTAAATATATGATAAAATTATCTTATAAGGTTCAGATATTAATGACAGTAAACAATGCAAACTAGTAGTATAAGTTTTATTATCGTTACATCATCAAATGTTAAAACGTAATCTAAATTCCAAATTATTTATATATGGAACATTCTATTCTTTCTTCAAAACGATCAGCTTTATGGTATTAATTATGACGCAACCTCTATCTCCAGCGGATTTACATTTTCAACAGGAGTCGCTGCGGGAGTACATTTTGACCTCAACTTGATACTTGGTAAAGAAAGTCTTTCCATGAAAAGTACCAGTCCTCCAAGTAGAGCCACACAAAAAATCCAAGCAACGAAACAGGGCCACAGTTTGGATAGGTCAATTACATCTTGCACCAGAAACCCTTGATTTGGGCTCCGATATTCCTCCAATATTTTAAGCTCAAGGTGATGGCGCCATTTGGCCCATCGATCCCACAGTGATGGCAGACCGCCCTCCCACATTCGTCTCACAGAAATATGCATCCAATGCTGGTTCACTCCAACAATTTGAATGAACAAGTGAACAACGAAGAGAGGATCCGGCAATGAATGACAGTGTGTATCATTTACTGAAGTGTTATTGTTAATCACGTGAGCAAATACATCTTTATGCTCAACCCAGGCCCCTTCATCTATAGCCATTACACTTTTAGTTTCAAGCCATTTTGATCTCTCCGGTACGGTTTTCACCAACTCGATGTTGACGAAACTCTTATTTACAAACTCTCGCACCCCGGATCGCTGAAGTATACCGTCGAATCGTCCTTTGTCACTTTTGTTGAATCCGTCCTTCACAATTAGTACTTTGAAGCCAGCCCCGAGCATTTCCTCTATAGATGAGTATGGCTTCAATGGATCTGACGTCATCACGGTGCTAGTTATCGAGTTTCCGTATAGCTGGCCCATTAGGAGACCAAATACTGCGAAAGCTCCAAACCAAACTCTCTGGTTCTCCCGAAACTTATCGCTGGGACATCCTCCGACATTGTTAGTAATACGTGCGCAAAACTGTCCATGACTCCACTTGCGAAGAGTGGTGTTGTTCCAAAGGTAAGGATAGAGATTACCAGCCACACATATCTATCAAATGCACAAATTATCCAATTGTCAAGTACACTGGTTTCCTCTGCAGATCTTCTATTGCAGTATACCAGGAGATTACGGTACATTGAATTACTGGATGCGCTTATGCGTCCCTTCCACAATGCCAAAACGTCTCCCTCGTTTAATTTTCCCCAGGTAGCGACTGCGGTTCGAACATATTGATGTTCCCAAGCATATCCCTTCAATGCACCAATAAATGTACGTTGCGAGTGTACTATCATTGATACGTTATGGATCCTTAATAGTGTCATTGCTGACATGATGCTGTAGGTGCACAGATTTGAATCTTTCGTTTTATACAACTTTCGTAAGCAAATTGCCCGATCTTTTCCTTTGGTGTAATATTTCTCAAATAAAAGGTACTTGGGTGAGTAGAGCTCCGCGTAAAATAAATGTCGATGCGCGTTTCTGAACAGAAACTTGTGAAGCGATGGTGGTCGTAGTAGAGCTGAGAGTGTAAAAAGTGTTCTCCTTACTTTTTGCGATAGGTATCCTTTCAAGAATATTTGTACGTTCGGTTCACTGTTTCCCATGTACACAGTGGCTTTGATTGCCGGCGTAAGAATGAATTGTGTATCTACACTCCATCGAGACTTGAACGGATCTGGAACTGATTGCCAGTAAATAAAAATGCAAACTGTAGCAGGAAAGGTAGCATACTGACCAAAAAATGTTGGCAGGTCCCTGCTTGATCCTATTGAAATAGGCGCAAGAAATATGTGAAATGGTTGCATGAATTTGTACGGGTTATTGTATTGTAGTTCACCAGACAAATTTGTGAATGTAAGGATTGGAATGTGTTGCGCAAATGGTTGGACACAAGACGAATTCAAACTGTTGAAAATTATCACGTAATTAAAACTGGAACTGATGACACGACCTCGAAAATCTCCCAGTCCGTTTTGGGATGAAAATATACACTCGTTGGTTGGATTTACATAGGCTCCCGCAAAGTTGGCCAGTGTCAACGCTAGATGCAGGTAAAACAATTTGGTCATTGTAGCAGCTTTAAAGGATATATAGTCGACTACCGATAAACAAAGACGATGTTTGTGACTTGTGATGCGGTAATTTGCAAAAGAGGTTTTTAGAAACAACCGTCGTCTCACGCTTGACTTTACCTAAATAATGCGACACAAACACTTTATGTTACCTTTGGGGAGTACTACATAGTTTGTTATTTTAAAGACGATGATATGTAATAGTATGATAACGTATGGTGTAGTTATATACTGATTGTAATTTACCATCGATTTATACGGTGGTTTCCGCATTACATGAAATTGCAATCCAGGCAATTATACTAGTTTCTCCATATTAATTACAACTGCCCTTCAAATTTTTAACTAGAATCCTGAATACGTAAGTATGTTTTCACTAATGCATGATGTAGTACCAACTAAGTAATGTAGCACACATGTATTTGTATATCAGCAAAAAGTCACATTATCAACAAAAAATACAATTTGATCATAATGTGTCGTCATGCTAACAGGATCACAATCAACAAATTATCTGAACTCCTCGCCCACTAGAATTTTCACAGTGGAAACTATGTTACTACATGGGTAATATTAAAGTCCTTACAAAGTTGTGTGGAGATGGAGCGACCCAGATTTAGGAATTGATTAAATGGTATGTTCGTGCTCACTATAATGCAAACTTTATTGATTGCCCAGTTTCCCACTAGCTGAAGTATTGATTGATTCACATGATGATAATAGAAAAACTGAGGCTCAGGCTGAGCAGTTAGCGTAAATGAATGTGGCATTGATTTTTAGTGTAACCATATTTCAAACACCCCATAGTTTTTTTCTTATATCCTTATTTTTTATATTTCAATATCACGCTTGTTTTTTTATGAAATTCCTTCTCATATGGTATATACGTTTTTCGTGAAGCCCAATCTCATAAATGTTTTCGTGATTACTAACAACAAGCTGCAGAGTCCAATCTGATCACATTGGTAGCTTTTTCAGGGGTTGGTCACTTGCCCATAGTTGTGACAGCAGCATACTTGAGAAACCTGTTTTGCGCCACTTTATATGTACATGATTCTCGTTACAAATAAACTACCCATTTCGCAGAAAAGTGCACCGCCATATTCCTTGTATAAAGTTTTGCAAAAAAATCATCACCGAGATGAGGTGAGTATCACTGAAAAAAAACAGCAGACTTTGTATCGCATCTCCAAGTAAAAATTAAGAAAACAATAATTTGGTGTTGCTTACAATTGAGAGATAGGCAGTCGGCATATTACCATCGACGAGATCATATATAAAAAGTGTTTGAGCAAAGTTGGAAAATCATCACATTGATCAAACCAAACCGACCGTTAACTTTAAGAACTCAAAAAACACTCCCAATTTCTCAGTTAAGTTATAGCTAGAAACGGTAACTGGGACTCGAGATCGCTTTATATATATTTTGAGAAAATGGACAAGATAACATCATGGCGCAAGAGGGCAAAAATTGTGGCCATTATTGACATGGTAGGAGCTTATACCCCGTATCAACATAATAAAATTTCCAATATCATGGCATCACAAACGTGGATTTTGAATTTCTGATAAAATCATAAACCACATGTAATCTCGTGATCAATTTTTTCAGGTGATACTATTCATCTTAATGCTGGTGGTTGCTGCAATCTTCGTCCTGGCTTCCTGGTGCACTGTGACAGTGTACACAAAACCGGCAAATGAGACGACTCCCGTGGTCAATTTAACAGCGGAACAATTTGATATAGCAGAGAATTGTCAGTATAAATTTTGTAAATACCATAACGAGTTTTTAGAACAATCATGTCATTAAGTATTTCACTTTTACTTCCAGCTTCAGCATATGAATTCTGTCATCATCATTTCAGCATGCTATGGGGCATGGTCGTCCTGAATGCGCTACTAGTGACAGTTCAAATGTGGGCTGCCAAGACACTACTCGACGCAGCAAAAGTGGTATGAATATTAACGTTTTCAGAAATTGCATCCTAATTCCTGTGAACTATGGGACGAAGTAATTTGCTTATATCCAATTGTCTCCTGACAGGGCGTGGAAGCTGAACAGGCAGTAGGAAAGGCTGTCATTTGGAGAAACGTTGCGGTGGCCACTTTCGCCATTTTGCAAATTGGAAGCATTATACTCAACAGCTTTAATGTGATCCGCCTTGGAATAATGATCATTTGGCGCGTTCCATCTCTCATTATTGTATGCATCTATATTCGGAAACTCCAAAATATGACCAAGTCCCCATCAGGTCAAAGTAATCCATGAAATTAAAAAACAACAGCCGGAGAGAGTTGAGGACAAGTATTAACTTAAATGTGTAACCTTGAAATATCACGAATGAATCTCCGGAGGAGAAATTGTAAAATAATAAAATATGTTGTATAAAATATATTTCTTCTTGTTTGTAAAAACATCCAACAATTATATTTAATAAATATTGAAAATATGTTCCGACATTGAAAAAATGCAATCTGATTTTTCCATCCTAACATAATATTTGAGAAGCACATAAAATCCATTTCTGCATCTGGAATACATGCCACAATATTATTACTTCATTTCAAGATGAAAGCAAGTGCTAAGCATTAATTTTTGGACAAAGTTGATATTAAGATGATTTCATGCGCCAACCTGTCTGTAACAAGCAGCCTTTTTTGGCCGTACACAAGCAGAAAAAACGTACAAAAAGAGTGGTTCAGCAGCAATTCTATCCAAGCTTCAGCCTGTTATGTCATAAACGCAAATGCCACAGCAATAATAACAAAACACATTTGCTTCACTAACTCTCACTCGTACTACTCGCTGGAATGATGGCACAAGTTGCCTCAGGGCAATGCTGCAAACCAACGACTGGTTCTCATTCTCAGTCAGTCAATGGGCAAGATGTTCAACAGCTGTATTGATCATTATATGGGAGTGAAAAAAAAATATTGCGAAGTTTTTCAGGATTCAGTTGTGCAAAATCATAGAACGCAAAATACCAAATCAATCCGAAATCATTTTATCAAAGTATCAAAGTTTACATGTTGTATTCTAGTGCTCGAAATTTGTCATTATGGCGACAAATTCCATCATTTCTTTTAGGTGCAGCAATTGTTACTTTTTATTTTCCGGTAACCAGTGTTTTAATATCAAAGCAAACTTGTACAACTTGCCAATTAAGAAACATATATGTTCCTATTCATACGCATCATGTGAGCAAAACAATGCATAATCATTTGTCGTTACAGAAACTGATCTTCAGAAACTAATGGATGAGACCACAACGGTATATTCCTGCCTGTATTGTAACCACCCGGTAGAGAAAATTTGCTCTGAATTGTCAGCCAACGAGCAATTAGTGACTACTAGGTAAAAATAATTATTTTTTGCTCCCAGTCCAGAACGTTGCTAATTTCGTGTCACTGAATAAATTTAAGTATGTTTCGTTTCCTCAGTGGATATTTCGTTCCGATGCTTGACCTTGCACAAGAAACCGATAGAATAAAATTAGCTGTTGAATCCCTACAGTTTGAAGGATACTTGGATATTGAACGTACTGAAATCTTTTGCTTTCCCACGCATTTGGTTTGTTTGAAAAAACGTGATTAAATATATTGTTACTCCTAGCTCAACTCGTAATTACAAAAAGCGGTGATGTTACTGCTGTGGGAGAAACGGAGCCAACTGAGGGTGATAAGGAAGCAAACGCAGCAATTGACATCCACTTTGATGAGATTAAGAAAGTTATCCTTATCGATGACAAGGAAATACCACTGTTAGTGTTTGAATCAACAACGGAAAATTGCAGTGAAAATGCTGTAGCGGAGATTGGTACGTGTATGACCTTGTTCAAAATTTGGTTTCAATTTATGCACTTGGACTCATAATCTGGATGAATGCACACTGTTGCCATTTCCTGAAATATAAGGTGTGTATCGATTTTTTGTTTGTAGCACAAATTCAAGACTCCATCCGATTCGCGAATTATGAAAACGAGTTTACTTCACAAGGAGAGCTACCTCACAATTTCAAACCACCACCAGGGGCAAATATTATCATTACGATATGTGACAATAACACTGAAGCAATTTGTCCTGAGAAAAAGGAACCTCCTGATTGGCTGACCAAGCCGAGAATGGATAGTAACTGGAAAAATGTACTTATTTAATTTCTGAATTTTACAACCTCTCTGACATCTTAAACGCTGAAATTTGGAAATGCTTAAATGGGTGCATTTGGTTCTGTAGACGGGAAAATTGGATTGCTCTGCGGTTAGCGATACTGTTTGTTCAGAGGACTCTGGAAATAACGAACAAATGTTGAAGATGTTGTGTGAAGTTTCACGTTATCACATTGACCTCTCTGAAAATTATGATGATTCATCATAACAACAATTAAAATTTGCAGTTTTTTGGAATTGATGAGCAATCATGATACTGTGCATTGATGTCATTTTCTTGAGAGCTAAACATATTTTTATTTCAGGTTCCATATTATAACACATTTAAGTAAAATGTTTTGTGTTGACAAAGACGAAATATATATTAGATGTAAGCTGCGTGTCAAAACATAGGGATATTTTTTGAAATGATCATAACTTTTAAAGAGTTTCATGGATTCTCCTCATGTTCATACCAAATTGGGACTAACTTATAATGATAATGATTGCAAGGTTCCGTGATCCTAGCTTCCTCATAACGAGAGCAATTGGTAATTTTCTGAATTGGTCAAATTTGGAAATTGGAAGTGGCATGGAAATTCCAAAATGGTAAACGCCATAGTAAAACTGAACTGTCCTCTTCATTTGAAGCAAAAAGTTGTAAATATTGGTCCACCCGTGCGGCCTCTAGATGCGGAAACGTACGACAACTTAGATTTCCTATGTAAATCGACTTTTTTTTAAATTTTACAAATTTGAACCGAAAACATCATGTATTGTTCAGTATGGACTCTTGTATGCCCAAGTGACATTAAAGTCATTTTTGATCAAATCTGTTGGTTTCCAGCCACAATTTGACAGTATCCCTATGTTTTGGAACACTCCAAATTTGACCACTCCAGAAAATTACCAATTACTCTCGTTATGAGGAAGCTGGGATCACGGAACCTTGCAATCATTATCAGTATACGTTCGTCCCAATTTGGTATGTACATGAGGAGAATCCCTTAAACTCTTTAAAAGTTATGACCATTTCAAAAAATATCCCTACGTTTTGACACGCACCTTAATTACAACGCTATACTTGCAACGATATAGTACTTGGGATTGTTAGAAATAACGTGATGGTGGAACTATTTTGCGGAGAGTGATTCAATTAGGTTTCCTAGATAATGTGTGTCCTTGGTTGAACACATTTTGCGCATCTTTATTACCTTCAAGTAGACAGTATAGTATAGTATTTTTATTATAGTATTATAATTATTATAGTCAACCCGGTAATTTGTAACGAAAGTAAAATTATGTGGTGCTATGATTTTATAATGCTAGCGATTAAATGGATTTTTTCAAACAATGTTTCTACATTGATGATTGAATGTCACAAAATAGAATGTAATTTATTAGGTATACATAATACAGACATTGATCGCCTTTGTAAATAAATAACTTGAAAAACTGTGAATATCCAACAATATTTTATTTCCTTTTGCAAACAATTTTGTATTAACACACACACACACGAAACCACATGAAGATGATCACGAGAGAGCTTTGATAAATACCAGAATAAAATCATGTTCTAATATTTGTAATGGCAAAGCGCACAAATGAAGAGAACCTGTTGGGATGTGATGCCAGATTCAGAGATGATTGCATGTGATAAATCATATTACGGCTTTACTCGGTATTCTCATGCCTGAGGCTACTTCGTACATCCAACATGAAACAGCACATAATATTTTTGTGACGATACTCTTTTCCTGACTTTGCTTTGCATGTGCCTAAACATCATTGTCAGTATTGCAGTAATTTGAGTAGGCTTATTTTAAATATATTTCCAGCAGAATTTGAACAGCAACAACAACAGCTGACGTTTATTGAAGATTCTCTGTACACAATCCAAATGTTAGTGCAGTCAGTCAATCAGTTTTTTAGATAATTTTTATTATTGATAATGTGTGTATTGCGTGTATTAATAAATTTATTTGATCTCAAGTTAATTTTGTGCGGTACTGGAAGCGATGGAAACGCATGTGTGGCGTCCAAGGGCAAAATTAGTTGCCATTATTGACCTGGTACGTGTGTGTACATCAACCACTTGTAAATCTTACGTTGCCTCTCAGCATATTGATGCGATTATATACACTATATAGAAATTCTGAAATTATTAACACAATACTTTCAATATTTTTTTCGGATATTGGCATCAATAGCTGGGCCGTTATTCTTATAGTGGTTTCGTTTTGTAGTTACGCATTATGTTGGAGTTATACTGGTTCCGACCCCCTGGGTCTACTGGAGTGGTTACGGGAAAATGTATCATACAATGACCGTTAGTAATTAATAAAAATACACTGTGTTCGTAAAAAGACGTCTAAATGTTCAGAAAAGCTTTTTTTCTCTGCTGCTGAATGTGTAGTTCCTGTGGGACTTGCTTGGGCGGTTATACTGTGGATGTTGACTGTGGGCCCCACAGTGCTTTTAATTCAGATTTGGGCCGACCGAAAACTCCTACATGCCGTCAAGCTTGTAAGCCTTTTTTAAATTATATGACTGGGATGGAATATTAAAGCACGATATTTAACTTGATTACATGTAGTACAACATATTGTTTTAACACAAACCGACAGGAAGATGATCCCAAGACTACACTAAAAAACACAATAATTTGGCGAAGGGTGTCTCTTGCATTTCTTATCATCTCAATGTGTACCAGCCTTGTGCCGTTTATCGTCGACTTGTGGTTTGCGCTCCTTTGGAGACTTCCCTCTCTCTTCGTTGTTTCCAGATTTATAACGGAGCTTGAAACTCTGTCGTCGTCTCAACTAGCTAAGGAAAATAAGAACCCTGTTTGGCAATACCATTTTGATTTAGGGACTCAATATCTTAATCTACCGAATAAAGCATAAATACAGAAATTACTCGACTTATTTATCACTACTTTATTTTTTGGCTCTGTCAACTATGGGTCGGATGCAATTAGAGTCCCAAACTAATTTCGTGTCCATCTTTAAAGTAAAAGAATTATTTTTTGGATTTGATTATAGCTTTAGGTGATGCAACGTAAAGTGCCACATATGTCGTACGGAAGGGAAAGCTGTCAGCACAAAAGCCGCGACATAGTCGTACCAAAAGAGTTCTGGGGCGTGTTTTCGATCAGCATTTTAAACTTGCATGTATTTTATGTTACATGGAACAAATTATTTTTACTCTGATTTTAAAGGATAAAATATGTAATCTGTAAAACGTCTAAAATCTCCTCGCAGCAATGACGGTACTTGAAAATTAGAAACAGCTTCTCCACTGACCTCCCAAACAATCAGTCATGTTGCCACAAAATGAAGTAAATTTCCACGTGGTGTGCAAAACAATTGTTGGCGTCCTTGACGTTGTGTATTTGGATTCATAACAAATCATACTTACAAAAAAGACCCCTTGAAAGGCACATTTTCATTTGCTCAAAAGGCTACATGAAATTTTGCTCAATTACCATTTCGCAGCTCATGATGATTAATAACGTCATCCATCAATTGGAATGTTCTGCTTGCTTTCCGTTCGATCATGTTCAGCGGAGAGTGCAATTGCTAACACACAGCGACCTTGAAACAGTGCCTACGAAAGGAAAAGGAATATTCCTGATTGGGTTTTGGTTTCGGCAATAACTTTAATCAACACTGTATTTTGGTTATCTGCGCGTAACCCGGACAAAGAAGAAATGGTAATTACAATGCTTAAATTAAATATGGTATTTGATACGGAATTAATTGACATACATTTTGAGAAGTCCCGTCGGAATATTCTGAGGTGAAAAACATTTATTTTCATTGATCCTTCATAACCAAACACAATGTCATATTATGTTATTCGGATAGAACGTATGTCGTATATGAGAATGGTAGTCAACATGTTTAAAGAATAAAGTGCTCCGTACCATTTTCTACTCCCAGATTAATTTCGGAGCGTCTTGTAGCAATACAAAAACAAATGACCCGTGAAGTACATACGACAGGTAGTTCGTGTTATGTATGCTCTTAGATGCCTGGGTACTGTTTCTGGGAAAGAATGTATAATCCTCCACCACGAAATTTATACAAATATACCAACACATGGTCATACCTGTAAGCACATGCAAACCGGCACAGTATGTAACCGCAGGAGAGAAAGCTATTACATGTTTGCTTCTCTCGGGGAAAATATATATATATAAAAGATTCATCATACAGGTACGAGAAGCAAATCGTTGCTTATGTTCCATTGGGCCCTTGAACTTTGTTGCGATGGGAGAATTTATGATGCTCCGCAATGCAAATCAGCAGTACCAGTACGGAGCAGAAAATGTTTTTGTGTAGATACATTATATTAGGTGTTATGGCTACAGTTTCATCCCGATACAAAAGTTCAAGGGCAACAACATATTTTTGCCTAAAATCAATAATTCGCCAAGAAGCAAAATTTCAAAATCAATTTCCGCTTGCGTGATAACTAAACCACTGACTTGGTAGAGCTGTATCTACACGTAGCAAATACATAAGTTGGAACCCCAAAAAGATACTACATGAACACGAATCGAACATAGTCAACAGGAAGCCATCGCAGACAGAAAGCTTGACGTCTTCTCTAAAATGTCGTAAGCTGAGCGTGACCGTGTTTCTTTAAACCAGAATCAAACACGTCCCATCAACACTTACGCATTATGACGCATTATATTACCCCAGTTGTAATATTTTACAAGTTTGGATTTTATTTATGTTTCCTCCCATTTCTAGTAAAACGAAACTCCAAAGGCGATTTTGTAGCCGTGCAAAGTATTGTACAAAAGGTGAGTAATATTTACACCAGCTGCTGCTCGTACCACATAAATTTACTAAATATATACTGTCTTGCGAACAGAGCATCTGCGCACTTTTAACTTTTTCCCGGATCCACTTTTTTACTGGATGGCTACGCAAGCATACACTTCAGCTAGACACTTCGCGATTTGACTCTCCTGGAAACCCGCTCCATTGGTTTACTTGCCTTGAAGGCTTCACGACAATGGCTTGCGTATTTATTTCGTTTTACACAAATTTTGGGAAAATAGACTTGCACGTTAGGTTTGTAAATAAACTATCCCGCTACTCTTCCAGCCACTCTTCCAGCCACTCTATCGGCAGCCATGGTCGTTGGGTAAGTAGTATTCCGAAATGTTTGTATATCCATCTTCATATAAGAACGCTGCGTGATTTCCGTATATTTAGTTGACTTGACTACATATTCCAGATTCTTTCTAGTTGGGCTATTTCAGTTTTCATAACATCATACTTTGTCCTGAATACACTAGTTCCAGTTTTCCTCTGAACAACTTACACAAACTCACAGGAAATATATGGAATATTCATGGAAAGTGTGTTGTGGTTTATACCTAACTCTACGAACGTTACAACGGACACAATTATTGAAATGGACATACTCGCGCGAATTTGCTACGGTTGTTTCTTTTATGATATGGTCCTGTTTGAGTCATGTGAAAGATTTATACTTCTTGTCACCTTTCTCGTATTTCTTATAATTGCCCTCAATTTTGCATCAAGTGCTCACTCGGGGGTTTTGAGCTTGGATGTAGCGTACATTGAGTTTAAGTCAATTTGTAGTTTATTGCGAACTTATAATGATTTATTTGGAGCCTGCATTGTCTCATTTGGTTTGCATGATTTAGTATTTTGTTCAATATTCTTAATTGTTCCTTGGGAGTCACTTGGGGGCTCCAGTGCACCTGTCATGTTTATGGTGATGAATTTGCTAGTGATTATTACGGAATATTGCATAGGAACTACTACGATAAAATACCGACCTTGTATATTAATTGACTACCAAATACTAAAGCGCCCAGTAACTTTATGCAGATGCTAAGTATTGGCGCGTTCCAAACTAGAAGCAATCACTCAGACGAAAGGCGTAGAAACATTTGTGTAATCGTGAAGCATTGGGTTACAATTGTAACATGTTGCATCAAGGGGAAAGTATTTCCGATTACGGGAAACTCGATGTTTCTGGTAAATTACTGTAATTAAATCGTGTTTCTATTTCTGGCATACCCATTGATGTGGTTTTGAAATGTAACTAATCGTGAAGATGTCTTTCTTGCAGTTTCTCAACACAATGATTTCTATATTTATCGTATGCGTTACACCCGGATGTTGATCATCTATCGTAATGCGTATATAATTTACCATGATCTCTCACGATAAATGCTTCTTATTAAAATTCGTTGCGCTATAGGGTAGTGCTTGGATTAAGTTACGGCCTGGTTAAGACAACAAAACAGCAAAATTAAGTAATGTTCACGACTTGTAATAGTCATTCTGTGTTGACCGTTAATAAAATGATGTCTTATCATTCTTGTAAAATGTCCAAAATGAATTTACTTTATAAATATGCATATTCATCCCATTTTCAAATAAAAATGTATTTTTTACGCAAAATGAGTTGGTAAAGAATATACAATGTTATGTTTCAGTGTTTTGACATCTACATAATTGTTTCTAAAAAATTAAATTTCGGGGCCTGATGCCACGAATCAATTAGAATTGTTTTTCATTGATAAGTATTTTGATTATGCCTACGAGTAATCATATCGACAAAACTTTAACTGTATTCGGAATGCAACTCCTAGGCTGCGATTTATGTATCAAACCTCAATGACGAGCTGAAACGGCAGCATGAATTATTGTGTGTATCGAAGTAACATTCCAGCAATGTGGATAATGAAACGTTGTCTTCATGGGACGGCTCTGCGTTAATCGCGCTATCAATAATCGTTTCATCAATCAATATCAATCCCATTAATCAAATGGACCGTGACTCGGACTTTATGGTGAATTGGATGGACATCAATAATAATTTACGTAACGCTATAAAAAACTACATTGCGGTTCCAAACTCCAGTCACATATCAATTGAACCAGTTCAAGATAGATACACAATAGCATCAAAATCTCGGTCCGTCTGGAAATTAAAAGGGTAAGACGATATTGTGGTATTGTATGATTTATATAATTGTTGTACATGCATACACTTATGCTTGCGATTCTTTGCACATGATGTTATTTGAAATTACAAAAAAAACAAATCATGTCAAAGCTCAATGCTTACTATAGAGTTTATCAGTGTTATATGCGTCAGTAATTTCAATATAAAAGCACATACAAACAAATTAGATAACACTTTTCACCTCGTGACGCAAAGTTCAAGTTCCACTGAATGGAAAAAAATCGATTTGAACATATCCGATCTCCCGAGATGTCAATATGAAATGTGCAGCGGCGTATAAATTGAAGTGCACTATTTGAGAGGCATTACTCGATATTCAAATGTTGTAACCTGTAGCCAACCATCCAATATTAGGGATGAAGCGAATTCAATTAATTGTACTATCGTTGCAGATATTATGTGGCCTGGGAGGTAAGTGACTATAACCATAAATTAAGGCTATTCGAGAACTCACGTTACTCACAAAATTCATTTCTTTATTTTTTAAAACATTATAGATGCAGCTGTTTGTCATGATGGTTGGCGAATTTACAAGGATGAGCTATGTGTCAAAGCCTTCACCGAGTTTCTCCCTTTTGACGAAGCCAATAACTTTTGTCTACTACAGAGCACCGAGACATCGCCGTCTACCCTTGTTATTGTCAAAGACTCCGAGCTGCAGGAGCACCTTGCAGATTACACCCACGACATTTTCGACAATTAATGGTTAGGCAGCAAGTATGACGTCGACTCAGACCAGTATAAGTGGCTAGACGGAAAACCTGTGACAGCAGAATCAATAAATTATTATGTCGCGCCTGGATACCTTGCAAAGCAGTTTGCAGCATACAGAGCAGAAGTTAACTGATACAATATCTGCCGTTGACCAACGGCTATCAATGCCTTAGCTGACTTGGAGGACAGGCTTAGTGATACGATAACTTTACTGTACTCGAGGTTTACCGCCTCCATAGCCACGTTGGATCAGTGGCTCCATTTCTGCTATTGACACAAAACTTGCTGGTTCAATTGTCACGGTGGACCAAAGGCTGACTGGGACGATTTCCGACCTGAATGAGCTGAAGTCGGGCGCTGTCAAGGACATCAGACTGAGCGGATTTGAGCCCAAGCCACTATGGAAAGCAGCTGGTAGTCCGGAGGAATCTGGTTTTGTCATAACTGGCATCAAAAACCATAATCAGTATGAGTATGTGGATACAGCGCACCGACGCAAGCTTGAAAAATTAGTTGAAGGAAGATGGGTTGCAGTAAGTTATGCATAAGCAGCATTGTCACCAATTTTTTACCCATGTTCACATCAGTGGTGTTCTTAATACGCATGCAATTTGTATTTAAAATTAATGCAAGCATCACCCAAAGTAACCAAAGCAACAATGTGGCGATGATTAAACTTGCAGTGAAACATTAATTCTAATTTTATATTAAACGTATTTAATTGGCCAACTCAGCATGTAATAAAATATTAAGCAACTCTGCGAATGGTACGCATTAAAACTAATGATGATTTTAACATGTATTCACGAAAGATTCTTATCGCATTGAAACATGTTGTGATTTCAAAAAAATATCGTTTCATATGTCATCGCTGAAGTGATGCTTGTGCTCCGTTTTAAGTGATACATACTTTGATAGAATAATAATACATAATCACTTGCCAAGTACGCCTAAAATGCATTCCAATCATCTATTCATATATTAATGCCAACTACTCCACAACCCGACCATTTTAAAAATATTTAATATGTTTATTGGTAATTAAATGTCATTTATGGTGACGCTTTGATTGATTATCCGAGCAATATACGTAAATCTGTTATCAGTAAGATAGTGGGAAACTCCAAATAGATGCACGAGGTGATTAATATCTGCCTTTGCAATAAGTGCACGCTAATACATATATCTGCATGCTACAGAAAAATGGGACAACGGAATAAGTGCGTAATGTTAGCATGATATCGAGAATGTTGAATGCTAAAAGAATTCCATTTCAGTCATTGTATCAAAGCTGGCAACACTATAAATCTATGTGAGCAGGCCTAATGGAATATATGCGATGCCGCAAGTATTTCCTCAGTCGTAACAACTGCCACCGGAGATCGCGAAAAACAAAAACAATTTTCAGCACCGCTGCATAAAAGTATACCATGAGCTC
Organism: Sinella curviseta; assembly: GCA_004115045.4. Lineage (NCBI taxonomy): Eukaryota > Metazoa > Arthropoda > Collembola > Entomobryomorpha > Entomobryidae > Sinella > Sinella curviseta. The sequence continues at coordinate 13,016,119 of CM023200.3, read as the reverse complement.
TCAAATTTAGTTTTACGATGTTCAGACAAATGTGCCATGTTAACTCGTTACGGCAGATGTTTGCTCGTATTCACTTCACTGGTAGTTCAACGAAGTGAGTCAGGAAGAAACGTTATCATTATAGCTAACAGTTCTTGGAAGATCAAAAATGAGTCGCTACGCTGACGTCAGACAAAACATTAAGCGCATTAAAAGTATGTTGATGTGCATACTTACCAAGTACTACTTTAACATAATAAACTAAGAAAATGGTAACATGATCCGGTTGAATAGTAATGGCATTGCAAAAGTCAAATCAAATTTTATTACATATTAAATGTTAGAATTGTCAAGTAAATGGTTTACGTTTCACAGGGAATAAACACAAATGTTTGTAAATCTTATTAACCTATTACAATAGATGTATTAATTTACATCAGCAATATACTTCAGATTAATCATTACTTCATACTTGTTTTTTTGGCTTTTGAAAGTTGAGTTTACAATTAAAGAGTAACTAGGATAGCATACAAAATATGAAATATGATACGATGATTAGTTGTTCATAGGAAATGTACTATTGTAACCAAAATGGTAAGAAAACACATCAGAAATCAATTTCATTACAATTTGGATTCTCCTCTCACGATAAAAATCAAGTTTCATCATAAATTAGTGGGACACTTTCTTAAGCCATTAAAGCATACTTACAAAGCTCCATTGCAGCATTTATGTCTTCCTTGAAGAGGTCATGATATGACTTGCACTTTCCCAAACTGGTGGAAAATCTAAAATAACAAGCAAGCAGATAATGATTAATGATAGTTAGTAAATTGAATAACATCTGAACTTCCATGTCAAATTGTATAATAATAATTATGCGCACCGTTTCAACAATTGCACAGCTTTCCATTTCAGCTCCTCATCGGCAGGATCCTTGTTTCGGGCAAGAACAAACAATTTGATTGCGCCTTCAGCTCGAAACCAATCATCAGGCTGCTTCAACACAAACTCGCTCAAGATGTTCTTCAAGGCGTCAATATTGTACTTGTTTGCTGCAGTGAAAATGCTGAGCACCATGACGCAGTTTCCATACACCGCCTTGAGCTCATTGTAGTACAGAAACTTGAGAAGTGCTCGCACGACCTCCTCTGACATGTCCGTTAATTCCAGCATTTTCTTTCCGGGTTCCTCATCTCCAATCAGAAGCATCGCACGAAACACTGGACTTTGAGCAGCAAGAAAGACCTTGTGAGCTTTAATACGCGCCCCGTTCTCAGCAATAATAACCACGTCGCTGAGAGCCTCGTCTTGCAGGATTCTTTTGTTCAAGGACACGATATCCCGTGGACCGGGCTGGAAACAATTTCCATGAATGGTTTCATTCGGAATGGACACGGAAATTGTTACTGACAATTGGATGCCGTCGGGATTGAAATTGTGGAAATGTTTCGCGGGATACCACATGTTGTTGTCGACGCAGGACAATGCATCTCTTCTCACAGAATCGGGAAATATCTCAATGAATCTGCTTATTTCCATTTCTAAAATTCAAATTACAACAGCGTTGCTTTAGGCATACCTAGTTTTAATTTTGTGTACCATTGCATAATAACTCCAGAATTTTAACAAGATCTCACCTGAGGATTTCATTTCGAACGGTGATCCCACATTTGTTGGTGTATCAAGTTCCACTTCCAGTTTTGCATGTCTTCCCCACAGATTACGCAAATTGTCCAAGCAAGTGTGAAGAACCGAACCATTTGTAAGTCGAACGTATCCTCTCATGTGAGTTCCACTCTGATTTGAAACACCGGAAATTCCGATGGACAAAGCAATGCAATTCCAAGTTGGATCCGCCCTGAATAAATATTATCGTCAACGATAAAAAACAAGTTGCAAACAAGAGCAGTCCGTCCACGTCCACATGTGTTTGGGCTCCATAAATTTATAGCAGGTTGTAATATCGCAGTTGTGTTTGCTATATACTTACATTTTTACATGATTGTCTCCGCGCTGTCGCTTGGTGGAATTATTCCTAATCCCTGAATGCTTATTAAGCATCTCCTTCACGATAGCACACTTTTCCAATTCCTGGTGGCTATTGTCAGTTGGGGTCACACTTGCAGGCAACTCCATCGTTTTGTAGTGAATCCAACTGTTAAACATTTGATGAGTACTCATCAGCTCGCATGGTCTTCTCCCCAAATTAATCACGGATCCTTTCACAAGATGAAACTTCATTGTGGAATAAATATTTTATTCGATGCAATTACGCGCAATATATAACTTGAACTTTTTAACAACGTACAACACAGTGGATTTAGACAGGTCGTAAATATATCCCACGTTATTGGAGCGAACTATTCAATTAGGTATTTTAAAAAAATGGCGTGATGTGTTTTCGCAAATATTATCAAATGGATCGGTGTTTACATCCACACACTTGAATGCAAGTCAACCCAGCACCACTCCTGACTGACGACTGAGCTGAGGTTTGTGAAGTCAAAGTTTTTCTCTGAATCTCGCTTTGAAATTTTCTGTTTGTGTTCTTATTGTATAATATTGCAGCGTCCAAGTTGACACATTACCTTGCTACCCTCTCCGTGCTCACGGATGACATGACAAGTGTACTCTGTTGACAAAAGCATGATGTACGTAGGCCGGTTTACCAGTAGTGGCTGGAACATTACGGATTTGCTTGATAGCAGCCTCACAATAATATTGTCAACACATTGTCTTGGAGACGTGTGGTGCTTGTATATGCTTATATACGCTTCTGGCTAATGAGTAAAGCTATATAGATAACACATGATCACAAATTTATATAGCTTTTCGAGATGTTTTGTTCCACTGACACTACACCACATATATGTTGTATGTGACCAGTACTTACTCGGTATTCAATGGAATTTCTTTAAATATATATATATAAGCAATATCATTGCATTGTCATTATAAGCAACGTTTCATTTCCTTTTCATTTGCTTATTTCCTCGCTATGTATTTATTTCATATTTCATACGACGCATATTTCATTAGTGGTGAGCAACTGAACAGCGTTCTTACCATTACGTCTTACAGCTTCAAATCTAGATTTATAATTAATCAGTTCTTGCTATTGTTAATTATTGTTCTGGTACAATTTGTTATTGAGAAACTGATGGAGCCCACGGACAATGAAATTGCCATCGTCGACACTGTAAGAATTAGCAATTATTTTAAAACCACGATTTAACAGTTTATGGATCCAACGATGTAAACCATTTAAAAAAATCTCTAGATCCTTTTATGTATTTCGTCGCTCGTTACACGTCCGATTTAAGTAGTTTAGGAAATGTTGTACTATATGGACTGGTTGTGTCGCTATAATTAATGCTCATTTTTTAAAGTCAGCCAGGTTATCTCACTCGCTTTTTTAAATCCAATTCTTCTCCGTGTTTGACCTGAGAAATACATATTTAGTCATCGTTGGAATCGTGTAATACAATATTGCTCGCTGTTCGCATAATATACGATAAAGAAACCCACAGTTCACCGTTAGCTCGATGCTGGTTCAGGTTACTCGAAACCACCGTTGGGTATTTTTTGGTAGAAATGTTCAACCGAGTAATCCATTTTTTTCTTTATCGCTAATAGTTTTATATGCTCTGATCCATTTTAAGTTTCAACGCCCACACTCCGCTTGGCAAAATGATTGCCTAGAAACACGCCTAGTACCTTGCTGCTAGCTTTTTATGAAATTAATTTACGCCCAGTAAAAGCATTGAAGTTAAGTTCGGTTTCAATAAGTGTGCACTGAATTTCTTTAGGAAGCGGTATTATTTTCGTATTGAAAATTATGAAGCGACGACCAGAACAATTGGGGTCTGTATCTAAATATTGTTCGCTATACTGTCATTTTACAGCGACAAGTTGGTGGAATGTGATAAAATCAATAAATTTATTGGAGAATTCCCATTGTTTTCAGTATTTACTTTCAACAACGGTTTAGAGGATTCCTCCTGCTTCACATGATGCATCTGATAATTCTGCTCCTTGAATATTTTTGCCTGTCCCATGTCGCCTCCACAAAAGTCCGTCTCGAGCAGTACATACATTCAGAGTTAATCAAGCCGACACAGCATAGGATTGGAAATTTGAAAGCGGTGTTAAAACCTCTAGGAAATGGTGTGCCACTTATTACTATCAATAATTTCCAATATGTGGATATCGACGAAACGGCTCTTCCCGTAACAATAAAAAAGCTAGTCCCATTTTCGACATATTTTGACGAAATGTCAGGGGATCCCATTTGGTTAAATTACCCACAGCCCAACTGTATCAATAACTGCACAGTGGAAAATATTACATGTGTACCATCACGTTACATGCTGAAAAATAAAACAGGTCTTAGTATACTTGATATATCTGATCAATGTTTATCTATTACCTTTTTCAACTTTTCCTCGTCTACAAAACCATGGAGTGGTTTGATACAGGTCTCACTTTTTCTTCAGACGCACTTTCTGAATGCGAACATACTCCAACCATTTCCTGCTAGGGTATTCAAATACGAGAGTTCACCATGTACTGTCCAATCCGCAACGTCATCTCTAAGTATACTTGTTTCCGCTGAGACTGAAATGCCGGAAATGTCTGCCCTGCCAATCTGGATGAAGATGAGTGTTAGAGGACAGACGACATACACTCCACCGTGTCCTAAAATTTTTCATGACATATTTTTAGTAATGACTGTTTCCAGGGCCACCTCAAATATTTCCGATGCATTTCTTTTGAGCATATGTGGATGTAACTCTCTAATCAATAAAATAAACATGAACATTATATTGGACAATCCCTACAATATCAATGCCATGACTGCACTGCAATTCGGTTCGTACATAATAGTTCCACCGGAGGATATTCCTTGGGTAAGCAAATTTGAATTCAATTTCAAGGAGCGGATGTTGCAGTGCAAAGTTTTGAAGACATTGCGACATTTTATGTTCACTGGTGTTAAAGACAGGCTCCACCGCCTACATTACGCGTCGTTTGAAATGTGGATGACCATTATTAACAACGCGACATACGTCGTATCCAGTGAAAGCGCTTGTGTAGGTGGTCGGAGGGTCATATTTCCGGCCAACATCTCGGATACGTTATACGACACTAACATGCATTGGTATGCCGGCCTACTGCCGGGAGATATCAGCCAGTTCAGCCAACACTTTGCAATTCCCAATTATCTTGGTAAACTGGGATTCGTAACATGTGGGCAACGAGGAAAGACGCCGTTCCCATTTGAAGAATTGTTCAAAGTGTACGACGTGTTTGTTTGGATATGCCTTGGAGTGTTTCTTCTTGGAATAGCCTTTGGAATAGTCGGACCATACTGGTTTGCGCATTCTAGCAATTTGGATGGAAAATACTCAACTAATTGGTCCAAGAATGTGTTGCCGCTGGTTAAGGCACTTTTGGAACAAGGTGATCCATTTCCGAATGGATTCACTAAGGCACCGTCTCTCCGATGGCTTCTGGCAGGTTACCTGTTATGTGCTATCGTGATTAGCAACGCATACAAAAACAACAATGTGTACAACATGATTGCGTCGCGAAAGCCCCTCTTGTACGACACGCTTGACCAGTTACGGGTCAACAACTTTTCGGTTTATAGTCAAGTTGTAAAGATTCTTATATCAATGGGATTTCTGTATCATCTTTCTAAAACTCCGTTAATGAAACTAGAACGTCATTTCGTGTATTCAGAAGGCAATATGTTTCCAGCACTAAGGGCTGAAACAGAACCTCATCATTTGATGGAGCAATGCCAATTCAGTAGTTGCAGCACATCCCATCAAAACTTTATTGCGAATATTAGCAATATCTCAAGAATTCATCCCAATGCGGCTGTACAGCTGTATAACTTTACTGCTGTGCTAAGACCTTTAATAAGGGCCTACAACTTATCTGGGATATCAAGGACGCAACGTAACCAAATGCGGTCAGCTTTGAAGACATTGTTTTGGGAGCGTGAAGAGAAGTGGTATGAACGCGATCTAGCAGCTTGTAACAGAACTGCATTCATTTTACCGGAATACCAATGTCATACGGTTGGTAACACTGTCCGAAAGCTTGGTCCTAAGCCCATTTCCGTTGTGTCGGGCGTTAGCAAGGGATTGACGTATATTAGGATCACGGTGGCAAAGTACGTTCCGCCCTGGATATTTCATCGGATTCTGCGATATACGGAGTCCGGAATTGTGGCCTGGCTACCCAAATTAGCAACAACAACAAGACTTTACGAAAGAAGTACAGAAAATGCGCCGCAGAGTATTTCATTGAAAGGAAATATACTGATATATTTTGTTCTCTTACTATCGGGCTGCTCGTTGGCAACACTGAGTTTCCTGTTCGAGAATCGAAAATTAATATGGACCAAACTAGTTTTTACGGTCAAAATGGTTTTGAAATGGTTGAAACATTATTGGTGTATCGTTCGCTTGTACTTTTGCTTCGCATGGCAAATTATTTTGCAAGTACAAAGAATCAACGTCAGAAATTTGTTTGTAAAACAACGCAGGATGCCAGCCATATTTTATCCAAGTGCATTGGATGGGAAGCAAGAGTAACCCTAACAGATGTATTATAAATATTCGTAATCTCAGATACAAGTAATTTCGATTGGGTGATAGAGGGCTGATTTCATTAACTTTGAATGATGCTGTAGTTATATGGAATGATTTGAAGATTGCAGCGATTGTATTACTCGTAAAAGAGACTCTCAGTTAGGTGACGCCTCGTGTCTCATAAAATGGGTATGATTTGAGATAATTCCGTATTCCTCGTTTACAAAGTTCGAAGGCCCAGAATGATGGGATGAGTTTTTGAGAGCCTAACGAAAGCGGCGTAATTCTAGAGCCATTGAATTGAATTCATTTGATTAGCTAGCATTGCAAATTACGCGCCACTGTAATCATCCATTCCAACCGAACAGAATTCTGAACCAAAATATTTATCCATCTTAACAGCGGAATTAAATTTCGATTTCGCCTGGTTTCTTTCGTATTTCGAATATGATTTGAGGTGTATATAGTATAAGAAGTGAGCACTATCATACTACCTCATCCTATACACTTTATGAAATTAATATACTCCCCTCTAGCTCATGTACTTAGAGTGATAACTGGGATCCATACCATTTGGTATAACGGTGCAGTGATTGGTATAAAAGTTTGATCAACAATAAATGAAATGATTCCAATGAGATGTATGACAGGAATATCACAAGTCATTTACTTATGGCTGCTTGTTTACTTGATTTACAAATATGTGTTGGTTGGTGGCGCGGAATGTGACTATACTGAACCCATGGACATGAGCAACAGAGGCGTTACGCGTTCTACTATCACGCTATGAGTTATCAACGAAAAGACAAACTAAATACCTATCATGAGTCTAAAAATGTGAACAAAATTAATTTCCAAACTTTATTTGAAGTATTACTTAATTTAGTTTCTCTGGTTGGTGTATCGTGGAAGGTTAGAGTACGCTTAAATTCATGGCGGCATGATGATAGCTGCGGACTTCGAGTGTCTAATTATGGACAGCTATTCTAATGATTATCGTGACAATTCGGTCTTCCGTCGTATAATTCTGTGTGCAGAAAAAATTGTACAATACAGATGTCCTAACAGCACTGTCAGTTCATCATTCTAAATGATTTACTTAAATAAATGAAATTATGCTCTTGACATTCATATATTTCTCAAGGATAGCAGTATAGCAGAATAAAGCATTAGAGACCGTGAATATTTATTATTCAATTGGCATTGAACTTTAATACAGGTTGGTAACTATTAAATTCTCTGAATTAAGTTTCAACGAATCGAAGCATGGAATTACAGTGTGTTTGTAGTGTTCCACCTTTATAGGTGCATTGTTTTCGGATGTAGCTCTTTTCGTTTAAATGATAGTGTGAACAGCGAAAAAATTGTTAAACCGTTTTCCAGCGTTTTTCCGTATCTCTCCTTTCTAATAAATAAATGTGAAGTAGGAGCGACGAGTGTATAATTCCATTTCTTTATTCAAGAAGCGACCCAACGTAGTTTATTTGGTTACTTATTACAGATTCTTTCAAGTTGGGTTATTTCAGCTTTAATTATATCATACTTTTTGCTGAACACGGTGATTCCAGTTTTCCTCTCAACGACTTACACAGACTCACAGGAAATCTATGGAATGTTCATGGAAAGTGCGTTGTGGTTTATGCCAAACTCATCGAACGTTACCACTGAAGAAATTATTTCAATGGACACAATCGCAAGGATTAGCTACGGTTGTTCCTTTTATGGTATGGTCCTAGTATATGAGTCATGTGAAAGACTTACACTTCTTGTCACATTTCTAGTATTTCTACTAATTGCTTTTAATTTTGCGTCGAATGTTCATTCTGGTGTTTTGAGCTTGGACGTAGCGTACATTGAGTTTCGGTCAATTTGTAGTGTACTGCGAATTTATGATAAGTTATTTGGAGATTGTATTTGTTCCTTTGGTTTGCATGATTTAATATTGTGTTCAATATTTTTAATTGTTCCCTGGGAATCACTTGGCGGCTCCGGTGCACCTGCCATGTTTATTGTTATGAATATGTTTGTGATTATAACAGAATATTGCAAAGGAACCGCGACAGCACAAAACGTAATCTCGTTTGTAATAATATATCCACTTTACATTTTAATCCACTCTGGAATACTAAGGTTAAGCTTGTATTGTATTCGACACACAGCATCAATACTTGAAATTAGAAACGAACCTAAATGAAGAACGGAAGCGACATCATTAAATATTGTGTGTATTGAGGTAACGTTCCACCAAAGTGGATATTGACAAGTTGTTTTAAGGTGACGGTTCTGCGTTAATCGCGTTATCACGAATCGTTTGATCGTACGTTCTTGGAAGATGAAAAATGAGTCGCTACGCTGACGTCAGGCAAAAAATTAAGCTCACTAAAAGTATGTTGATTTGCACACTTACCAAGTAATAAATACTTTACCATAATAAACAAAGAAAACGGTAATATGATCCCGTTGAATATGAGGCATTGCAAAAGTCAAATCAAATTTTATTACATATTAAACGTTAGAATTGTCAAGTAAATGGTTTACGTTTCACAGGGAATAAACACAAGTGTTTGTAAATCTTATTAACGTATTACAATAGATGTATTAATTTACATCAGCAATATACTTCAGATTAATCAGTACTTCATACTTGTTTTTTTTTTGGCTTTTGAAAGTTGAGCTTACAATTAAAGAGTAACTAGGATAGCATACAAAATATGAAATATGATACGATGATTAATTGTTCATAGGAAATGTACTATTGTAACCAAAATGGTAAGAAAACACATCAGAAATCAATTTCATTACAATTTGGATTCTCCTCTCACAATAAAAAAGTCGAGTTTCATCATAAATTAGTGGGACACTTTCTTAAGCCATTAAAGCATACTTACAAAGCTCCATTGCAGCATTTATGTCTTCCATGAAGAGGTCATGATATGACTTGCACTTTCCCAAACTGGTGGCAAATCTAAAATAACAAGCAAGCAGATAATGATTAATGATAGTTAGTAAATTGAACAACGTCTGAACTTTAATGTCAAATTGTATAATAACAATTATGCGCACCGTTTCAACAATTGCACAGCTTTCCATTTCAATTCCTCATCCGTGGGATCCTTATTTCGGGCAAGAACAAACAATTTCATTGCGCCTTCAGCTCGAAACCAATCATCAGGTTGCTTCAACACAAACTCGCTTAATACGTTCTTCAAGGCGTCAATATTGTACTTGTTTGCAGCGGAAAAAAGGCTGAGCACCAGGGCGCAGTTTCCATAGACCGCCTTAAACTCATTGTAGTACAAAAACTTGAGAAGTGCTCGGACTGACTTCTCAGACATGTCAGTTAATTCAAGTATATTCTCTGCGGATTTGTCATCGCCCATTTGAAGCATCGCACGAAACACTGGACTTTGGGCAGCAAGAAAAACCTTGTGAGCTTTAATGCGAGCGCCATTCTCAGCAATTATAACCACGTCGCTTAGAGCCTCATCTTGTAAGATTCTTTTGTTCAGGGCAACTATATCCCGTGGACCGGGTTGGAAACAATTTCCTACCATAGTTTCATCAGGAACGGACACGGAAATTGTTACCGACAACTGTATGCCGTCGGGATTGAAATTGTGGAAATGTTTCGCGGGATACCACATGTTGTTGTCGACGCAGGACAATGCATATCTTCTCACAGAATCGGGAAATATCTCAATAAATCTGCTTATTTCCATTTCTAAAATTCAAATTGTTAGAGTTCCACTTTATGCATAGCTTTAGTTTGTTGTACCAGGACATAATATGCTGAGCATTTCACTAGGTCATTTTGGTTAAATTTAACTGTAACGAAACTTATCATATGTGTAATACGCACTAAATTAAAAATGTGATAATGCAGAATAATTGCCCTTTCAAAACTGGTCATGGACATTGAAACCACATTGCACAATGTCATCATTTGTTGTTGCCATGCGATCCATAAATTTTCCAGCACTTCGTGTGAAACATCGGAAATAACGCTCATCTATAATACCCAGTAGTCAGGAATTTTTGGCAAGCAAGTCCCCTATACACTTACGCATTATGACGGACTATATTACCCCAGTTGTAATATTTTACAAGTTTGGATTTTATTTATGTTTCCTCCCATTTCTAGTAAAACGAAACTCCAAAGGCGATTTTGTAGCCGTGCATAGTATGGTACAAAAGATGAGTAATATTTACATCAGCTGATGCTCGTACCACATAAATTTACTAAATATATACTGTCTTACGAACAGAGCATCTGCGCACTTTTAACCTTTTCCCGGATCCACTTTTTTACTGGATGGCTACGGAAGCATACACTTCAGCTAGACGCTTCGCGATTTGACTCTCCTGGAAACCCGCTCCATTGGTTTACTTGCCTTGAAGGCTTCACGACAATGGCTTGCGTATTTATTTCGTTTTACACAAATTTTGGGAAAATAGACTTGCACGTTAGGTTTCTGAATCAACTATCCCGCTACTCTTTCTTCCACTCTATCGGCAACCATGGTCGTTGGGTAAGTAGTATTCCGGAATGTTTGTATATCCATCTTCATATAAGAACGCTGCGTGATTTGCGTATATTTAGTTGACTTGACTACATATTACAGATTCTTTCTAGTTGGGCTATTTCAGCTTTCATAACATCATACTTTGTCCTGAATACCCTAGTTCCAGTTTTCCTCTCAACAACTGACACAAACTCCCAGGAAATATATGGAATGTTCATGGAAAGTGTGTTGTGGTTTATGCCAAACTCTACGAACGTTACAACGGACACAATTATTGATATGGACATAATCGCGCGACTTAGCTACGGTTGATTCTTTCATGATATGGTCCTATGTGAGTCATGTGAAAGACTTATACTTCTTGTCACCTTTCTCGTATTTCTTATAATTGCCCTCAATTTTGCCTCAAGTGCTCACTCGGGCGTTTTGAGCTTGGATGTAGCGTACATTGAGTTTAAGTCAATTTGTAGTTTATTGCGAACTTTTAATGATTTATTTGGAGCTTGTATCGTATCCTTTGGTTTGCATGATTTAGTGTTTTGCTCAATATTCTTAATTGTTCCTTGGGAGTCACTTGGCGGCTCCAGTGCACCTGCCATGTTCATGGTGATGAACTTGCTAGTGATTATAACGGAATATTGTATAGGCACCGCTACATCACAAAAGGTGATCTCGAATGCGATAATTTACCGATTTTGTATATTAATTAACTACGAAATACTAAAGCGCCCATTAACTTTTTTCAGATGCAAAGTATTGGCGCTCTCCTAACTAGGATCACGCGGATGAATGGCGTCGAAACATTTGTACAATCGTGAAGCATTGGGTTACAAATGTAACATGTTGCATCAAGGGAAAAGTATTTCCCATTACTGGGAACTCGATGTTTCTGGTAAGCAATCGTGATTAAACCGTATTTTTATATCTGGCATTAACATTTACATGGTTATGATGTATAACTGATCATGGTCTTGTTTTGACTACAGTTTCTCAATACAATGATTTCTATATTTATCGTATGCGTTACGCCGGGATGTTGATCATATATGCCAATGCAAATACGAAGGGGTTTTCAAGTTACTTGCATCAATTTTGGTTGGATACATCTCAATGAGGACTTGCTGAATTTTGCGGATTTGCATATCATTATATAGCCTAAGGTTAGGACTTTTGAATGACATATCACTCACACCCACACAAGTTCATTTTGTATCCTCTGTGAGAGGTATAAATATCAGCGATCCTGTTTTTAACATTTTTTTGCTTGATGTCACGGGTTGAAGGTCATCCCACGGATGTATTTTATTAACCTGCGAAATAAAGAGTCGTCCCAAGGAACAAACGAAGGGTTCTAGGGAAGGTGACGTAGTGCCGTAAACCCCATGTAGTATACTTTCGCTTTGAGGACGTTCCACGTTTTGCAGGACCTATTGTCATTGCAGGACGATAATCCGTCCTCCGATTTGTGTTGGCCATGGTCATTACGAATGACGTTTTGGCTGAGCGAAATCAGTATAATAAGTTTGCACCCTCAATAAGGCACCCATGTGAAAACGCTCAGTGAAACATACTCCAGTCGGGCTCTACAACAAACATCGGAATCTTTGTGCTTGATTTTTCTGCAAAAAGGTTGTTCTTCATCCTAGTGTTGGTCTGTTTTCAAGCGAATGGTCAACACTATAGAATCGCTGACAGTACATACTATTAGTTGTTCTGTCTGGAACCAGATACACGCCAACTTTCTTTAGCTCATTTATACTTATAGTAGTATAATGAGAGCTCGGAAAATATATCCACACGACTAAAACTAGATTTTGTGCGAAGACAAAAAACATGATCTGTGATAATTCCACGTATAACTTAGTGTATAAATTGACGTTGGATACGAGTAATATATCATTCAAAAGCGCTCACCTTGGGCTATCCCCTGATATGCTGGTGATACAATTTGATTAAGTTGGCTTTGATATATGTCGTGCCAAAGTTGATGCATGTAACTTGAAAACCTCTACGTATAATTTACAATGATCCCTCCCGATAAATACTTCTGATTAAAATTCGTTGCGCTATAAAGTTATACTTGTATTAAGTTAAATCTTGGTTACAGACAACAAAGGAGCAAAGATATGTGCTGATCACGATTTGTAATAGTCACTGAGTATTGACGGTTGATAAAACAATTTGGTTTATATCATTCGTGTAAAATGGCGTAATGGATGTACCTGATAAGTAAATAAAATAAAAATGTATTTTTACGAGAAATGAGTTGAAGTGATTTTTACAGAATGGTCGCATTAGAGTGTTTCAGTGTTTTGATATTTATATTATTTTTCTACAAAATGAAATTTCCGACCCCATGCCACGAACAAATCAGAATTGTTTTTCATTGATCAGTGTTTAGATTATGTAGAAATACGAGAAATCCCCTCTGTGATGCATTTATTATATTCGGCATACAACTCCTACACTGCAAATAAAGTATTGCAGCATAAATTGTTTTGTGTACCGAGGTAACATTCCACGAAAGTGGATATTGAATCATTGTGTTCATATGCCGGTTCTGCTGTATTCGTGTTATCACGAATCATTTCGTCAATCAATATCAATGTCATTCAACCAAATGTAGTGTCGGTGATTTTATGGTGAATGTGCAGCACATCAATAATAATTTACGTAACGCTATATTAATCTGGATCTCTTTACCTTGCGCTAATCACATATCAATTGAGCCAATTACAAGAGATATAAACAAGTGCATGACAATCTCTATCCGTCAGAAAATTAAAACGGCAGGAATGTATTATCGCATACAATGATTTATATAATTGCTCTACATGTATGCACTTATGCGTGCCTTGCCTTTACACAGGATGTTATTTCCAACTACAAGAAAAACAAATCACGTCAATACTCATTGCTGATCATAAATCTTATCAGCGTTACGTGCGTCAGTACATTTAATTGTATTGTCGTTGGTAATATTCTGTGACTTGGGAGGTAAGTTGTTAGAATCATCATTTAAATCTATTCGAGTACTCATATTATCCACAAATACACTGTTTTCTTTCTTAACATCCTTTAGATGCAGCCGTATGCCAGGATGGTTGGAAAATTTATAAAGATGAGCTATGCGTGAAAGCATTCACTGAATTTCTTCCTTTTGACGAGGCCAATAACTTTTGTCGACTGCAGAGCACCGAGACGTCCCAGTCTACCCAAGTCATTGTCAAAGAGCCCGAGCTCCAGGAGCTGCTTGCAAATTACACCCACTACATTTTCGACAATTTATGGTTGGGGAGCAAGTATGACGTCGAGTCAGACCAGTATAAGTGGCTAGACGGAGAACCTCTGACCTACACCAACTGGCAAGATGCCTACCCAACAAATGTAACCGATCCACTGCAATGCGTAGAGTTGAGACCGGCAAATGCAAGATTGTCTACCCACGAAGATGGCAAGTGGGCAAATGCCGAATGCCAAAAACGAAATCTTGTCATGTGTCAACGAAAGGCATCCTGGACGCTGGAGGAGGCGATCGAGGAAATCAAAAGTATGAGAAAGCAGCACCAGGAGGACATTGACTCATTGACCGCCACGATAGAGCATAATAAACAAACTATTATGTCGCGACTGGACAGTATGCAAAACAGTATGCAGCAGTCGGAACAGAAGTTGACTGAATCAATATCTACCGTAGACCTACGGCTTAGCACTGCCTTAGCTAACTTGGAAAACAGGCTAAGTGGTACGATAACTTTACTGGATACAAAGCTTACCGGCTCGATAACCACGCTGGATGAGCGGCTCAGTGGCTCCATTTCAGCTGTTGACACAAAACTTACTGGTTCAATTGCCACGGTGGACCAACAGCTGACTGCTACAATTTCCGACCTGAATGCGCTGAGGTCGAGCTCCGTGAAGGACATTAGGCTGAGTGGGTTTGAGTCCAAACAACTATGGAAGGCAGCAGGAAGTCCTGAGGCATCCGGTTTTGTCATTACTGGCATTACAAACCACAATATGGATGAGCACGTTGATGCAGCGCATAGACGCAAGCTTGAAAAATTGGTTATTGGAAAATGGGGTGCAGTAAGTTATGAATAAACCCAAGTTTTCGCAATTTTTTTCGCCCATGTTTACATTAACGGTGTGCTTGATGCATGGCCAATATGTACCTGAATTGAATGCTGGTATGATCCAAAATATCAAAAATCACAATCTAGTATTAATTAAGCCAGCAGTGAAACATTAAATCTAATTTACCATTAAACGAATTTAATTTACCACTCTAGTATATAATACATGTAATAAAATATTAAGAAAATATTGTCGAATAGAAAAGTTAGCTTTTAATACGAATGACGGTTTTTTGGATTTCCTTATGCAAGATTCTTTTGATATGAAAACCCGTTCTGATATTATAAAAATATTTCATTTCATACGCTCCGCCATACATGCTTAATACATGAATTGAATAAGAATACATAAAAATTTTGTAACTTGCTAACTACGCCTAAAATGTATTCCAATCATCTAGTCATAAATTACTGCCAACTACTGCACAATCCGATCACTTTAAACATTGTGAATATGTTTATTGATAACTAAATGTCATTTAAGGTGGTGATTTGATTGATTGACCGAGCAATACACGTAAAAGTATTATCAATGAAATAGTGAGAGACATAAAATATATGCACGAGATATTATTTTCTGTGTTTGCAACATCTGCACATAATTATAGATTTCTACTAACTAAACAAACTGAGACCACGGAATAAGTTGACGTAATCAACATAAAATGTGTGTTTTATAAGCATCAAGATATCGAGTGTGTTCAACACTAAAAGAGGTTCATTCCAGTCAATATGCGCCAAAGCCTGCTACAATTCAAATCTACGTGCACAAGCGTAATGCAATGTATGCTATGCTTCAAGAATTTCCTCAGTCGCAACAACTGCAACAGGGGAACGTGAATGGACAAAGCAATTTTCAGCACCGCAGCATAAAAGTATACCATGAGTTCTCAAATTTAATATAATAATATTCATTCAAATGTACAAAGTGACCGCGTTACGGCAGATGTTTTCTCGTATTCACTTCACCGGTAGTTCAACGAAGTGAGTCAGGAAGAAACGTTATCATTATTGCTATGAGTTCTTGGAAGATCAAAAATCAGCCGCTACGCTGACGTCTGGCAAAACATTAAGCGCATGAAAAATATGTTGACGTGTATACTTACCAAGTACTACTTTACCATAAAAAACTAAGAAAACGGTAATATGATCCCGTTGAATATGAGACATTTAAACATTCACCAGTTGAATATTTATGGCATTGTAAAAGCCAAATCAAATTTTATTACATATTAAATGATATCATTGTCAAGTAAATTGATTCCGTTTCACAGGGCGTAAACACAAATGCTTGTAAATCTTATTAACTTATTAAATTGGATGTATTAATTCATATCAGCAACATATTTCAGGTGTATCATTATTGTTACTTGTGTTTTCGGCTTTTGAGGGTTGAGCTTAAAATTATAGGGTAACTAGGATAACATACACAATTTGATAGCGAATTGAATGCTTATTTGTTCATAAGAAATATATTGTTATAATTAAAATGGTAAGAAAAAAACAGCAGAAGTAAATTTCATGACAATTTGCATTTTGTATTCTCCACTCACGACAAAAACCGACTTTCATCATAAATTAGTGGGACACTTTCTCAAGCCATTAAAGCATACTTACAAAGCTCCATTGCAGCATTTATGTCTTCCTTGAAGAGGTGATGATATGACTTGGGCTTTCCCAAACTAGTTGCAAATCTACAATAACAAGCAAATAGTTAATGATGAATGATAGTTAATAAATTATACAAAGTTTGAACTCCCATTTGAAATTGTATAATGATAATTATGCGCACCGTTTCAACATTTGCACAGCTTTCCATTTCAATTCCTCATCAGAAGGATCCTTGTTTCTGGCAACAACAAACAACTTTATTGCGCCTTCAGCTCGAAACCAATCATCAGGCTGCTTCAACACAAACTCGCTCAAGATGTTCTTCAAGGCGTCAATATTGTACTTGTTTGCAGCAGAGAAAAGGCTGAGCACCAAGACGCAGTTTCCGGACACCGCCTTGAGCTCATTGTGGTACAGAAACTTGAGAAGTGCTCGAACGACCTCCTCTGACATGTCCGTTAATTCCAGCATTTTCTTTCCGGGTTCCACATCGCCAATCAGAAGCATCGCACGAAACACTGGACTTTGAGCAGCTAGAAAGACCTTGTGAGCTTTAATACGCGCCCCGTTCTCAGCAATAATAACCACGTCGCTGAGGGCCTCGTCTTGTAGGATTCTTTTGTTCAAGGACACGATATCCCGTGCACCGGGCTGGAAACAATTTCCTACGATAGTTTCATCAGGAACGGACACGGAAATTGTTACCGACAACTGTATGCCGTCGGGATTGAAATTGTGGAAATGTTTCGCGGGATACCACATGTTGTTGTCGACGCAGGACAATGCATATCTTCTCACAGAATCCGGAAATATCTCAATGAATCTGCTTATTTCCATTTCTAAAATTCGAATGACAACAGCGTTGCTTTAGGCATACCTAGTTTTAATTTTGTGTACCATTGCGTAATAACCCCAGAATTTTAACAATATCTCACCTGAGGATTTCATTTCGAACGGTGATCCCACATTTGTTGGTGTATCAAGTTCCACTTCCAGTTTTGCATGTTTTCCCCAGAGATTACGCAAATTGTCCAAGCAAGTGTGAAGAACCGAACCATTTGTTAGTTGAACGTATCCTCTCATGTGAGTTCCACTCTGATTTGAAACACCGGAAATTCCGATGGACAAAGCAATGCAATTCCAAGTTGGATCCGCCCTGAATAAATATTATCGTCAAGGATAAAAACAAGTCGCAAACAAGAGCAGTCCGTTCACGTCCACATGTGTTTGGGCTCCATAAATTTATAGCAGGTTGTAATATCGCAATTGTGTTTGCTATATACTTACATTTTTACATGGTCGTCTCCTTGCTGTCGCTTGGTGGAATTATTCCTAATCCCTGAATGCTTATTAAGCATCTCCTTCACGATGGCACACTTTTCCAATTCCTGGTGCCTATTATCAGTTGGGATCACACTTGCAGGCAACTCCATCGTTTTGTAGTGAATCCAACTGTTCAACATTTGATGACTACTTATCAGCTCGCATGGCCTTCTCCCCAAATTAATCACGGATCCTTTCACAAGATGAAACTTCATTGTGGAATAAATATTTTATTCCATGCAGTTACGCGCAATATATAACTTGAACTTTTTAACAATGTACCACACAGTGGATTTAGACAGGTCGTAAAAATATTCCACGTTATTGGAGCAAACTATTCAATTAGGTATTTAAAAAAATTGGCGTGATGTGTTTTCGCAAATATTATCAAATGGATCGGTGTTTGCATCCCCACACATGAATGCTAGTCAACACAGCACCACTCCTGACTGACGACTGAGCTGAGGTTTGTGAAGTCAAAGTTTTTCTCTGAATCTCGCTTTGAAATTTTCTGTTTGTGTTCTTATTGTATCATATTGCAGCGTCCAAGTTGACACATTATCTTGCTACCCTCTCCATGCTCACTGACACCGTGACAAGTGTGATCTGTTGAAAAAAGCATGACGTACGTAGGCCGGTCTACCAGTAGTGGCTGGAACATTTCAGATTTGCTTGATGTCAGCCTCACACTAATATAGTGAACACATTGTCTTGGAGACGTGTGGTGCTTGTATATGCTCACATACGCTTCTCGATTATGAGTGAAGCTATATAGCGTTTCGAGATGTTTTGTTCCACTGACACTACACCATATATATGTTGTATGTGACCAGTACTTACTCGGTATTCAATGGAATTTCTTTAAAAATATATATAAGCAATATCATTGCATTGTCATTATAAGCATCGTTTCATTTCCTCTTCATTTGCTTATTTCCTCGCTATGTATTTACGACGCATATTTCATTAGTGGTGAGCAACTGAACAGCGTTTTTACCGTAACCGTCTTACAGCTTCAAATCTAGATTATTATTAATAAGTTCTTGCTATTTTTAATTATTTTTCTGGTACAATTTGTTATTGAGAAACTGATCGAGCCCACGGACAATGAAATTGCCATCGTCGACACTGTAAGAATTAGCAATTATTTTTAAACCATGATTTAACAGTTTATGGATCCAACGATGTAAACCATTTAATAAAATCTCTAGATCCTTTTATGTATTTCGTCGCTCGTTACATGTCAGATTTAAGAAGTTTAGGAAATGTTGTACTACATGGACTGGTTATGTCACTATAATTAATGCTCATTTTTTAAAAGTTAGTCAGGTTATGTCACTTGCTTTTTTAAATTCAATTCTTCTCCGTGTCTGACCTGAGAAATACAGATTTAGTCATCGTTGGAATCGTGTAATAAAATATTGCTCACTGTTCACATATTATACGATAAAGAAGCAAAAAGTTTACCGTTTACTCGATGCTCGTTCAGTTTACTCGAAGCCACCGTTGGGTATTTTTTGGTAGAAATGTTCAACCGAGTAATCCATCTTTTTTCTTGATCGCTAATAGCTTTATATGTTCTGATCGAGTTTAAGTTTCAACGCCCACACTCCCCTTGGCAAAATGATTGCCTACAAACACGCCTAGTACCTTGCTGCTAGCTTTTTATGAAATTAATTTACGCCCAGTAAAACCAATGAAGTTAAGTTCGGTTTCAATACGTGTGCAATGAATTTCTTTAGGAAGCGGTATTATTATCGTATTGAAAATTATGAAGTGACGACCAGAACAATTGGGGTCTGTATCTAAATATTGTTCGCTATACTGTCATTTTACAGCGACAATTTGGTGGAATGTGATAAAATCAAGAAATTTATTGGAGAATTCCCATTGTTTTCTGTATTTACTTTCAACAACGGTTTTGAGGATTCCTCCTGCTTCACATGATGCATCTGATAATTCTGCTCCTTGAATATCTATGCCTGTCCCAAGTCGCCTCCACAAAAGTCCGTCTCGAGCAGTACATACATTCAGAGTTAATCAAGCCGACACAGCATAAGATTGGAAATTTGAAAACGGTGCTAAAACCTCTGGGAAATGGTGTGCCACTTATTACAATCAATAATTTCCAGTATGTGGATATCGACGAAACGGCTCTTCCCGTGACAATCAAAACACTAGTCCCATTTTCGGCATATATTGACGAAAGTTCATCGGATCCCGTTTGGTTGACTTACCCACCACCAAACTGCATCAGTAACTGTACAGTGGAAAATATTGCATGTGTACCATCACGTTACATGCTCAAAAATAAAACAGGTCTTAGTATATTTGATGTATCTAATCGATGTTTATCTATTAACTTTGTCAACTTTTCCTCGTCTACGAAACCATGGAGTGGTCTGATAAAGGTGTCACTTTTTCTTCAGAAGCACTTTCTGAATCAGCCCGGACACCAACGATTTCATGCTAAAGTATTCGAATACGAGAGTGCACCTTGCACTGTTCAGTCCGCAACGGCATCTCTAAGTATGCTAATTTCCGCTGACATTGAAATGCCGGATAATACTGCCCAGGCAATCTGGATGATTTCTTGTATTAGAGGACAGTCGACGTACACTCCACCGTGTCCGAAAATTTTTCATGACATATTTTTAGTAATGACTGTTTCCCAAGCCACCTCAAATATTTCCAATGTCTTTCTTTTGAGCATATGTGGATGTAACTCTCTAATCAATAAAATAAACATGAACATTATATTGGACAATCCCTACAATATCAAAGCCATGACTGCACTGCAACATGCTACGTCCATAATTCTTCCACCGGACGAGAATATATTAATTAGCAAATTTGAATCCAATTTTAATGAGCGGATGTTGCAATGCAAAGTTTTGAAAACATTGCGACATTTTATGTTCACAGGTGTTAAAGACAGGCTGCGTCGCCTACATTACGCGTCGTTTGAAATGTGGATGACCATTATTGACAACGCGACATACGTCGTATCCAGTGAAAGCGCTTGTTTAGGTGGTCGGAGGGTCAAATTGCCGGCCCATATCCCGCGCAAGTTATATGACACTAACATGCATTGGCATGCCCGTATACTGCAGGGAGATATCAGTCAGTTCGGCCAACACTTATCAATTCCCAATCATCTAGGTAAACTGGGATTCGTAACATGTGGGCAACGAGGAAAGACGCCGTTCCCATTTGAGGAATTGTTCAAAGTGTACGACGTGTTTGTTTGGATATGTCTTGGAGTGTTTCTTCTTGGAATAGCATTCGGAATAGTCGGTCCATACTGGTTTGCGCATTCCAGCAATTTGGATGGAAAATACTCAACTAATTGGTCCAAGAATGTGTTGCCGCTGGTTAAGGCACTTTTGGAACAAGGTGATCCATTTCCGAATGGATTCACTAATGCTCCGTCTCTCCGATGGCTTCTGGCAGGCTACCTGTTATGCGCTATCGTGATTAGCAACGCATACAAGAACAACAATGTATACAACATGATTGCGTCGCGAAAACCCCTCTTATACGAAACGTTTGACCAGTTACGGGTTAACAACTTTTCGGTTTATAGTCAAATTGTAAATACGCGTATATCAATACGCCCTCTGCATCATCTTCCTAGAATTCCGTTAATCAAACTAGAGCGTCACTCGGTGGCTTCAGGGGTCCATTGGTTTCCACCACTATGGGCGGAAACAGAACCTAATTTTTTGATGTTTCGATGCCAATTCATTAGTTGCAGCACATCCCATCAAAACTTTATTGCGAATATTAGCAATATTTCCAGAATTCATCCCAATGCGGCCATACAGCTGTATAACATTACTACTGCGCTAATACCTTTAATAAGGGCTTACAATTTATCTGGAATATTAAGCACGCAACTTAACCAATTGCGGTCAGCTTTGAAGACACTATTTTGGGAGCGTGAGGAGAAATGGTACGAACGCGACCTAGAAGCTTGTGACAGAACTGCATTCATTTTACCGGAATACCAATGTCACACTGTTGCTAACACTGTCCGAAAACTTGGTCCTAGGCCCATTTCCGTTGTGTCGGGCGTTAGCAAGAGATTAACGTATATTAGTATCACGGTGGCAAAGTACGCTCCGCCCTGGATATTTCATCGGATTCTGCGATATACAGAGTCCGGAATTGTGGCCTGGCTACCCAAATTAGCAACAACAACAAGACTTTACGAAAGAACTACAGACAATGCGCCGCAGAGTATTTCATTGAAAGGAAATATACTCATATATTTTGTTCTCTTAGTATCGGGCTGCTCGCTGGCAACACTGAGTTTCCTGTTCGAGAGCCGAAAATTGATATGGACCAAACTAGTTTTTACGATCAAAATGATTTTGAAAGGGATGGTTAATTGTTGGTTTATCGTTCGATTGTACTTTTGCTTCGCATGGCAAATTGTTTTGCAAGTACAAAGTATCAACGTCAGAAACTTGTTCGTAAAACAACGCAGGATACCATCCATATTTTATCCAAGTGCATTGGATGGGAAGCAAGAGTAACCCTAACAGAACGATTATAAATATTCGTAATCTCAGATACAAGTAATTTCGATTGGGTGATAGAGGGCTGATTTCATTAACTTGGAATGATGCTGTAGTTAAATCGAATGATTTGAAGATTGCAGCGATTGTATTGCTCGTAAAAGAGACTCTCAGTTAGGTGACGCCTCGTCTCTCATAAAATGGGTATGATTTGAGATAATTCCGTAACCCTCGTTTACTAAGTTTGAAGGCCCAGGATGATGGAAAGTGGATTGATTCTAGCAACACGGAACTAAATTCATTTGATTCACTAGCGTTGAATAATACGCGCCACAGTAATCATCCATTCCAACCGAACAATATTCGGAACAAAAATATTTATCGATTTTAACAGCGGTATCAAATTTCGATGTCGCCTGGTTTCTTTCGTATTTCGAATATGATTTGAGGTACATATAATATAAACAGTGAGCACTATCATACTACCTCATCCTATACACTTTATGAAATTAATATACTCCCCTCTAGCTCATCTATCCACAGTGGTTACTGGGAACCATACCATTTGGTATTACGGTGCAGTGATTGGTATAAAAATTTGATCAACAATAAATGAAATGATTCCAGTAAGATGTACGTATGACAGGAATATCACAAGTCATTTAATTACTGCTGCTTGTTTACATGGTTTACAAATACGTGTTGGTTGGTGGTGCGGAATGTGACTATACTGAACCCACAGACGTGAGCAATAGAGGCGTTACGCGTTCTATACAGAGAGCTTAACATATTTGTTATTACAGTTCCATATTATAATACATTGAAGTTAAATGGTTTGTGATAGCAAAGACGACATGTATATTAGATTTAATTACAGTGCTATACTTTGCGACTCAAAATAGTAGTTGGAACTGTTAGAAATACCGTGATCGTGGGACTATTTAACGGAGAGTGATTCAATTAAGTTTGCTAGATTATGTGTGTCATTGTTGAACACATTTGCGCATCTTTACTGCCTTCAAGTAGACAGTATAGCGTAATATTAGTCAACCCGGTAATTTGTAACAAAAGTAAAACGATGTGGTGCTATTATTTTACAATGCTAGCGATTAAGTGGATTTTTTCAAAAAAATGTTTCTACATTGATGAATGAATGTCACATTATTTATTAGGTATACATTATGCACACATTGATCGCCTTTGTAAAGAAATAATTCGAAAGACTTCGAATTTCCAACAATATTTTATTTCCTTTTGCAAACAATTTTGTATTAACACACACATAAAACCACATGAAGATGCTCACGAGAGAGCTTTGAGAAATACCAGAATGAAAGCATGTTGAAATATTTTTAATGGTAAAGCGAACAAATCAAAAGAACCTTTTGGGATATGATGCCAGATTCATAAATGATTGCATGTGATAAATCATTACACGGCATTACTCAAGTATCCTGATTCCTGAGGCTTCAACGTACATGCAACATTACATAATATTTTCGTGACTTTACTCTTTTACTCACTTTGCTTTGCATTTGCCTAAACAGCATTGTCAGTATTGTAGTAATTTGAGCAGGCTTATTATATATAAATTTCCAGCAGAATTTTAGCAGCAACAACAGCTGAAGTTTATTGAAGATTCTCTGTACAACATCCAAACGTTAGTGCAGTCAGTCAATCCGTTTTTTAGATAATTTTTATTATTAATAGTGTGTATATTTCGTGTACTAATAAATTTATTTTATTTCAAATTAATTTTGTGCGATACTGGAAGTAATGGAAACGCATGTGTGGCGTCCAAGGGCAAAATTGGTTGCTATAATTGACCTGGTACGTGTGTTTACATCAACCACTTGTAAATATTACGTTGCCTCTCAGCATATTGAAACGATTATAGAAAGTATATATATGTAGATTCTGAAAATTATTGACACAATACTTTTAATATTTTTTTCAGGTATTGGCATCAATAGCTGGGCTCGTTATTCTTATAGTGGTTTCGTTTTGCAGTTACGCATTATGTTGGAGTTATTCTGGTTCCGACCCGCTGGGTCTACTGGAGTGGTTACGGGAAAAGGCATCATACAATGACCGTTAGCAATTAATAAAAATACACTGTGTTCGTAAAAAGACGTTCAAATGTTCAAAAAATCTTTTTTTTTCTGCATCTGAACGTGTAGTTCCTGTGGGACTTGCTTGGGCGGTTATATTATGGATGCTGACTGTTGGCCCTTTGGTGCTTTCAATTCAGATTTGGGCCGACCGAAAACTGCTGTATGCCGTAAAGCTTGTAAGATTTTTTTTTAAATATATGACTGGGATGGAATATTAAACAACGATACTTAACTTTATTACATGTAGTGCAAACTATTGTTTTAACACAAACCGACAGGAGGATGATCCCAAGACTGCATTAAGAAACACAATAATTTGGCGAAGGGTGTCGCTTGCATTTCTTATCATCTCAATGTGTACCAGTCTTGTACCATTTATCGTCGACTTGTGGTTTGCGCTCCTTTGGAGACTTCCCTCTCTCTTCGTCGTTTCCAGATTTATAACGGAACTTGAAACTCTGTCGTCGTCTCAACCAACTAGGGAAAACAAGAACCCTGTTTGGCAATACCATTGTGATTTAAGGACTCAATATCTTAATCAACCGAATAAAGCATAAGTACAGAAATTACTCCACTTATTTATTACTACTTTATTATTTGGCCCTACCAACTTTGTGTCGGGTCCAATTAGAGTCTTTTTGTCCAATTCTGGGGCGTGTTTTTGTTCAGCATTTTAAACTTGCATGTATTTCATGTTACCTGGAACAAATTATTTTTACTGTGATTTTAAAGGATAGAAAATGTAATCTGTAAAACGTCTTAAATCTCCTCGCAGCAATGCCGGTACTTGAAAAGTAGAAATAGTTTCTGCATTGTCGTCCCAATCACTCAGTCATGTTGCCACAAAACAAAGGACATTTCCATGTGGTGTGTAAACACATTGTTGGCGTCCTTGAAGATTGTGTATTTGGGTTCATAACAAATCATGCCTACTAAAAACACCCCTTGAAGGACAAATTGTCTTTGCTCAAAAGGCTACATGAAATTTTGCTCAATTACCATTTGCGTCTCTCGGGGAAAATATGTATAAAAGATTCATCAAACATGTACACGAGACGCAAATCGTTTTCTATGTTCCGTTATATGCGGGAATGTTGTTATGATGGAAGAATTTATAATGCTCCAAAATGCAAAATAGCATTACCTTTATACGGACTGGAAAATGTTTCCATGTAGATATAATACATCATGTGTAATGGCAACAGTTTTATCCCGATACATAAGTTCAAGGGCAACGACATCTTTACCTAAAATCAATAATTCGCCAAGAAGCAAAATTTCACAATCAATTTCCGCTTGCGTGACAACTAAAGCACTGGCTTGGTGGAGCTATATCTACACGTAGTGAATACATAATTTAGAACGCCAAAAAGAGACTACATGAACACGAACCGAACATAGTCAACAGGAAGCCATCGTAGCTCAACGTCGTTTCTAATATGCCATGAACTGAGCGTGCCCGTGTCTCTTTAAAGCAGAATCAAACACGTCCCATATACACTTACGAATTATGACTGATTATATATCCCCAGTTGTAATATTTTACAAGTTTGGATTTTATTTATGTTTCTTCCCATTTCTAGTAAAACGAAACTCCAAAGGCGATTTTGTAGCCGTGCAAAGTATTGTACAAAAGGTGAGTAATATTTAAACCAGCTGCTGCTCGTACCACATAAATTTACTAAATAGATACTGTCTTGCGAACAGAGCATCTGCGCACTTTTTCACGGGTCCACCTTTTTACTGGATGGCTACGGAAGCATACACTTCAGCTAGACGCTTCGCGATTTGACTCTCCTGGAAACCCGCTCCATTGGTTTACTTGCCTTGAAGGCTTCACGACAATGGCTTGCGTATTTATTTCGTTTTACACAATATTTGGGAAAATAGACTTGCACATTAGGTTTCTGAATAAACTATTCCGCTACTCTTCCTGCCACTCTATCGGCAACCATGGTCGTTCGGTAAGTAGTATTCCGAAATGTTTGTATATCCATCTTCATATAAGAACGCTGCGTGATTTGCGTATATTTACATAGTTGTCTTGACTACATATTACAGAGTCTTTCCAGTTGGGCTATTTCAGTTTTCATAACATCATACTTTGTCCTGAATACGCTAGTTCCAGTTTTCCTCTCAACAACTTACACAAACTCACAGGAAATATATGGAATGTTCATGGAAAGTGTGTTGTGGTTTATGCCAAACTCTACGAACGTTACAACGGACACAATTATTGAAATGGACACAATCGCGCGAATTAGCTACGGTTGCTTCTTTTATGATATGGTCCTATTTGAGTCATGTGAAAGACTTATACTTCTTGTCACCTTTCTCGTATTTCTTATAATTGCCCTCAATTTTGCATCAAGTGCTCACTCGGCTGTTTTGAGCTTGGATGTACCGTACATTGAATTTAAGTCAATTTGTAGTTTATTGCGAACTTATAATGATTTATTTGGAGCCTGCATTGTCTCATTTGGTTTGCATGATTTAGTATTTTGTTCAATATTCTTAATTGTTCCTTGGGAGTCACTTGGCGGCTCCAGTGCACCTGTTATGTTTATGGTGATGAATTTGCTAGTGATTATTACGGAATATTGCATAGGAACCGCTACGTCACAAAAGGTAATCTCATATGCGATAATATACCGACTTTGTGTATTAACTGACTACCAAATAGCAAAGCGCCCATTTACAGTGGGGTAATAAAGTCACCGCAAGCCATATTTACGCTCCATGCTAAACGGCACTTTTCAAAAAATTCCTACAAAATTTGGGATGGAGCTAAAAATCTGATTTTTGGTGACCGAAGCATTCAAATATGGGGACATTGATTGCAGCAATCCGCGAGAAAAAATATTTTCGCGTTTCGAATTTTCGGAGGGTGCGTCAAACCCAAAAAGTGAAGAAAAATGTTTTAACATGTGCAGGATAGGGAAATCTTTTTTCTTCACTTTTTGGGTTTGACGCACCCTCCGAAAATTCGAAACGCGAAAATATTTTTTCTCGCGGATTGCTGCAATCAATGTCCCCATATTTGAATGCTTCGGTCACCAAAAATCAGATTTTTAGCTCCATCCCAAATTTTGTAGGAATTTTTTGAAAAGTGCCGTTTAGCATGGAGCGTAAATAGGGCTTGCGGTGACTTTATTACCCCACTGTACTTTT
This sequence comes from Sinella curviseta, assembly GCA_004115045.4. Classification (NCBI taxonomy): domain Eukaryota; kingdom Metazoa; phylum Arthropoda; class Collembola; order Entomobryomorpha; family Entomobryidae; genus Sinella; species Sinella curviseta. The sequence goes on along the minus strand of CM023200.3, from coordinate 12,988,131 downwards.
TTCAGATGCTAAGTATTGGAGCTCTACTAACTAGGAGCAGTCACGAAAAATTGGCCATTTCCTGGAATGACGGTTCGGGTTGTTGATTGCCCTTCACTTGAATGGAATCAATATTAAGTTCATTCATGTTTGGACACAGCTTAAAAATCCAATTACGGAATAGGTCAAGGTTATGGAAATGGCAGTTTGAAATTTTTAACGTTTTCACATTTTGTCCACATATGCTCCAGAATTTGGTCAGGTTCTGGCTTTCCAAAACTGGCGATGGAATGCGCAGCTCAAAGTTGGCATAATGATTTTCCGTCGATTCGGAGTTGCCGGACTGAAGAAACTTTAGAAAATCTGAGAGTGACTTAGTTTCGTTTGCCGGATTACCACGTGTATCTCCACGCAGTAAAACAATAAATGAGGTTCTGAAAACTTTTACAGAAGAATCGCGCCATAATTTCGAAACCAACCTACAAGCTTTTAGGCTTTCGATATCACAGTATTTCAAAATGTGGTTCAGTGTCTGTCAATTTAACAATAAGAGGCGTGATTATAATTTATTGTATCTATGAAATTAAAATAAAAAATAGAAATATTTGCTTACTTCGGGAACTTTCAATGCTTGGAATTCTTCAAGAAAATCTGTCTCTTTGCCAGCTCCATCATTGTCTCGTCTTGGGGAGTATTTGACGATTCTCTTTGGCTGCCCCATTTTCAAAATTTAATACCACAAATCCAAAACCCCAAATAATGGGAATATTCAGTGATGGAAAGTTGTATGAAGAATTTCGGAAACTTTTGTGGGTTCCGCTGTTATTTGTCGTAGGGGGAATAACTTATACACTGACCTAAAAATCGGAGCAGCACATCACCAGAAGCATGTTTTTCTGAATTAAATATAACTAAAGAACGTGGGCGCACAAATATCTGAATATGCTGAGGTTGACTGAATGACTGCCTGAAAGAATGAAAAAATACTAACAAAAATGAAGATGTGCGTTACAAGAAGCATCAACGTAAATTGAGGTAAAGGGCGTCTGACTTGAGTATAACAAGGTGTTTAGGACTAGCAACATGAGGCTGCAAGTGTTATATGGGAATACGTTGAAAAATAATTATAATACATTTACAATACCTATGTTGTTTTATTCTATGTAGCTAAACAATTCAAGGCAGCACTCTACAGAACAATGAAATACTAATACGGTGTTCAGCTCAAACCACATCGGGTTGGCTTTAAAGAGTATATGTGTTCACGTACGTAGATAAGAAAACACATTGTTCATTCATAAATACCTTGTAAGTCCAATATTACCGTGTTCTCATGCTAACAAGCTTGGTCGGAAAGTACCAGGTGCACAATGTTACCAGCATTGAGAGCTTGAAGGCATGTTTGGTCGCAGCAATAAACTTTCTTAGTCCAAATATAGAATTGCGTTCATTTATCACTAGTTTTGTTTACGAAATGGTGACCTTCGTTCTAATGAATTCCTTAAGAATGCTCTAAATGAATACGCTTTGTAGAGTTCATTTTTGAAAACTCAAAATGACAAAATACGCACACTTGCCTCACGACTGAAGTTGCTATTTGACAAATGACATTTCATGTATTTAAGTCCACGCACTAATAACATAAATGCGATATATATAGAATTTGTAACCGGCTCACTTACAACGGACACCGAAAATGACTTTGGCGACAAACGAAAATATTAACTAACTACGTATATAGCTGGGAAGCTGGGAAGATGATCGGCGTGCAAATTATCATGCTGAAAAGTGTGACGCATACGCATTATATATCCTATCACACATTGCAGGCTTCGTTGCTGATTTCTTGATTATTTTCTCTGATGTACGACGACCACAAAGGAAGTATAAACCCAGACTTCAATAAATAATAATTATACGTTATCGGAAACCGAATGAAGTTACAATGGATGCGAGTAGAGGCCAGTCTCCCGATAAAGTGACAACATTGACGTTGTGTATCACTTGGCGAATGAAAAACGCATTCACAGTTGAATGGCAGTACATTTACTCATATTGGAACCACTGGAAAAAATGATACCTACGTACTCGAAATGTGAGCGGTATCTCGCCTTCCTAGAAGTAAAACAGATTTCCGTCATGTGTGCCATCCACTCTCGGTAGCATAAACGTCATCAACCTTTTTCATGTTTACTTTTGGCAAACACGTAACACTAATATATAATTCCAATGAATGTTTACTCGCTGTGAATATTTGAGTCACTGGATTGACGTAACAACTGTACACGCTTTCCTTTTTCATGTTGGCTCCAGCAGGCTAACAGCTCAACTTTTATTTGCGTTGCCCTACCAAGAAATGTTTTTGCTTATCTTGCTTATTCCGTATTTATTTATCGGCTCCGCAGGTTACCAATAACACAAATACAAGCTAAATATTGGCCTGGTTTGTCCACTTGTGTCGTTGCTTCCAAGCTCAATTGAGTTGGCAGTAAGCAACTGAAGTACATTACCTGCAGTTCTTTTTTTTGCATATAGGTATTAGCTTTGTATTACCGTCGCTCTGCAACAAACCGTCAAAAAAGTTTCATCAGTATTTCTCTTCCTTTCCGTTTTTTGTAAATCATGGTAAACCGTGATAAATGGCGGCCACGGGCACGGAGAGTTGCCATTTTCGATATTGTAAGCTTTTAATTTTAGCCAATCAAAGCAGTACAATTATATAACAAATCATTGCAGCAAGTGTTAATTGATTCTGATTCATATTTAATTTTAGGCATGTGTATCCGTTCTATTTCTTGTGGCGTTTGTATTTGCCTGCATTCTCACTCTGCCAGAGTATCAGAAGAATCCAAGTTTCCTCAGAGAGGTATCATATTGGGAGCCGTGGGCTTGGCTCGCCATAATGACTTTGTGCATGTTACCGTCAGTTTTGGTTACTATAGGTCTCTTTATCGCAACCAAGCACGTAAGTATATAGGGCACTGTAGGGATAGTTAAAACTGATTTCAAGGTTAGTGTTTATTATAAAGAAACAAGTGAATGAAATATTTTTTATTTCCAGGGACAAGAGCCACAGAAAGCTGTTAGGCTGGCCAATGCTTGAATGACGGGCACCATCATATCGCTTATTTTGGCCGTTATTTTAAGCGTGGCCATATTTCATCGTGGCATTACACTGTACAGTTTCATTGTAATTACGCTTAAATGGCGTGGTTTATTCATATACATTGTCCATGAGTTTACTCAGGAACTTGAGTGTGACATCCCTTATGCACTTCATGTAAATGCGCCTTTCAATGGTGCGCGCAATTTGCGACGAGAAAATATTTAATATAAAAACTAAAAATCTTATTCGCCTGAAAAAATAAGTATGACGCAATGAATGAGTTGGCTAACGATACCAAGCACGTGCATCATGCATTTTATTATCAGATGTAATAAATGTGACGACGGGCTGAACAATAGTTGCGTTTAAATTAGATGCACTACGACAACACCGTATGCCATTGTCAGTACTGTCATCTGAAAGACATTTCACGACATTCAAATTCAATCAATAATTCCTTGCGGTACTCATTTATTTACATGCATTGGCACATAAAAAATCAATTCCATTTATGTTATGAAAATGTCCACCGATGTAATATTGTCGTACATAAGAATATAATATTTAATGGAAATGTCAATCGCAATAAAAAATTTTCGACGAGACCACCGTGTTAGCCGATATCAGCCAAAATTTATCCTTGCCTCTATAAATTTCTACGCAAGTTGTTTTTCATCATATATGTTGCATGGAACGTTGCGGATTGCCAATTAATGGATACTTGCCTTATATTCACCGCAACAATGCCGTTGAGTTGGATCAACACAAACCATAAATGCTTTCGACTTTTGACAAATTAAAATATACTAAAACAAAGTCGTCGGTAAGATAATTTTTCATGTGACGGCTCAGAGATAATCTCTTTCAAATTATTGCTTTGATCAACAATTTGAAGTGTGTCTATAAAACGCTTACAGCGCTAGCATGCTCCAACTGACACGTTTTGATATCCATAATATTACACATTGTATAAGCAGCATTGCACAAACTGCAGGGGATTACAATTTGTGTCTCATATCAGGTGAAATAGTTTTACAACCATTCCGAAACCCGTCTCAAAAAATAATGCGTCAGAACCATAATATGAAATGATGTTATGCTTCAGATAAAGCCTGCTCATATAATTTTACAGGTGGTATTTGCTTATGCAACAAAAATTGCATCGAGTCTCAGTCGGAACAATGTCATAGACGTCAGCCAAAATAAAGCCCCAGGATTATAGGATAAATTAGGATTTTCATGAATTTATTTTACCAGTCAAAGTTCTTGTCGTAACCATAATAATTATTTTTGAGATAATAGTTGCATTACCAATTGGGTTAGTGATGCAAGTATATAAGGAAGTGAGAACTATGCAACAGGTATTACATTTTGCTATAATGTCCCGTTCTGACCTGAACTATGCATCACGATATGAAGCGACTATACTTGTTTATACTCTTGGTGGCGGTATGCTGTGGAACCATAGGTAATTGTTTGAAAGATCAGGGCCGCATCCACGAGGGTGCTGGAGGGTGACCGGCCCCCGGGCCGGGACGGTTGGGGGCCGGGGCACAGCAGAAATCAAAATTTTAAAGTCATATTTTAAATGCTAAACATGAATATAAAATTTTCGTCAATGCATTTTCAACTTACAAGAAAGGCTACCAATAATCTTTTCAAACATATCCCAGTTCACAACATATCTCGTTTATATTAATTTATGCGTCATACAATTAATTAGTTAACGCCCGTGTCTTAAGAGTTTGACGTGTACTGAAATAGGCAAAAGTCAACATTTCATCAGCAAACAATTTCAAATTTTATCGTGTTCAGGCTCATATTGTAGGTAATTATTGCATAGGCAATATGAAAGGAATTGTCCGAAAAAACTGATGTATCCATAACTTAGTTAACATTTCACCAATATGGCTTTAAAATATTAGGAATTTGATTGAAATACATGCAAAATCATGGGGACCTGTAATTCGGCAATAAATTCGATTAATGTGATGCCGATGAACAAAATTTTCATTCGATAACCTCATGTGTGGCCCTAATTGAGTTTACGCTATTTATAAATATATGACAAATTACTCTTTTCTTAATTCATATGCTGTTATATGTGTGAAATTTCAAACCGGTTACTGGTGACATTATCGATAGACAGTTTACTCTAAACGGTTACCGTTTAACGACAATAATTGATTTGGTTACTTGGGAAAGGGTTATAACATTTTTATTATGTTTTCAATTACTTTTCCAATATAACTAATGACATTCATTGGACTGTTTGGGAAAGAATATGTTAGCAAGCAGCTACATATTATGCAGTATCTCCGCGACTTTATTACAAATTAGCTGAGTGGATTTATCATTTTATGTTGAACTATTAGGTAACAATTATGGGCATGACGACATCAGTGGGAAAAGCGCAGAATTGTTGTTATACACACATAATAGTGAATACTAATAAATTAAGTGCTGTGGTGTCGAGTTTGGGAAAATTCCGTGGCAGTGGATATCGTGATTATCTCCACTCGGACGAGTGGTCAACCCCAGTTAAGAAACAGCTAACATAGGTACTGAGATATTTCGTGGAAAGTTCGAATTATGGCGTGCGGTAATGATTTTTTCCTTGAATCACACATAGGGGCACAGACGCTTGAAAATCGTGCGGAGTGGTGACAAATGTTTTAGGGAGTCCATGTTCCTTGCTTGCTCAAGACTATCCATCATTCCAAGTTTAAAGTCACAGTATTCATGCCAAAATTTTCGGATTTCTTGTACTTGATTCAGGCTGATGCATTCAGTTCTTAGCAAATTACTATGGAACTCTAGCAAATTATGATGCGCGGTAAGGAAAGGAACTGTGGGCTATTTGATTTCACAAATGCAGAACGAATTTATCTATCTGTGTGGTCAGAAAATCAAGACACATATACCTAGCCAAATTCAAATGAGAATATGCTTTTCCATTATTTTTGATAGTTAATCAGGTCAACATGGCGCCCATTTTTCAACCATTGCGGTCTACCGAGCGCTCAAATAGGGAATGCCATGTTCAGGAAAATTTCAGGCTTCATGTCGACAGCAGCAAAGAATATGCTTGTATTGTATATTGTCGAGGTGTATGGAGTATGGGCATAAGATATGGTGTTGTCATTTTTTTAGTGTTTCAACTGGGCATTATTACACCTTTTCAGCCTGGCATTATGTTATCTTTTCGAGTGTCTGCGTTTAATGTGTATTCGTTTAGGTTACGTTTTGCCGACTGCGTGTTGTTTTAGTATAAGTATGTATGTGTAAACGTTTTTGTCGTCGTGCAGTGAGAGTGCGAACTGCTCGCCGTTCATTTGTGAGATCGAGTTTATTCTTGTTCTGTTTGTAAGCCTAGCTGTAAGTTTAGCAAGAAAGTCCGTATGTATTATTGTATTGGTAGAACTTAGAAGAAAAAGAAGAAAAATAGTTTTTAGTGTGAGTTTGACTTCCAAGACATGATCAACTCAGAGCTCCAGAAATAATAAGTTTTCCTGTAAGATATTTGTTAGCGTTAAGTTAAATGCGCTGTAAATCAAATAATTAGCGTAGAAATCAAAAACTGTTAAAATTACTGATAAAATAATTGTTCCATTAATGAGTAAATAAAGTGTTTCGCTGTTCGTCTTATCATTAAACGGTGCCTGTCAAGATAAGTGATTATTTGGAGCATTAAATTGCACTCTTGCACGAGATCTTGCCGCCCGTGAAGCTGTTAGGAGAACGCTGTTCTGAACCCCCGTTGGACGCAAGAATAGAAATCAGGGTCCTGAAGATTGACGGTGTCGGTCGGACAGTGCGTCATAAAAGTGTGGCGTTCGATAGTGAACGATTTCAGCCCCCACCACAACATATATTATGATTAAATATAAACAGAACGCTGATAGTTTGGATCTGTGAAACTGCGGTGGGCGAGGCTAAGATGCTGGGGCAAATATGACAGGATTTTTGAAGCGTCCAAGCAAGTATAATTGAACGACCATGCGCAGCCCATGATTGTATTCGCATCGCAGTAAATATGATTAAATATCCTGGCTGGAAATATGATTATTGGTAATATCAGGAACAGACACATTATTTGTTGCGTCGCCATCAAGATGGTCCATAGTGCAGGTCGCTGGTCTGCCAAAGTGGTGAACACATTTTCTGAAATTGTGGCACCGTGTTATTAGCCTGTCTAAATTTCTAGTCGGATATCATGACAACCGCGGACTGCAAATTACGGCCATGACGAACTTATTGGCCTCACAATTTGGAACTGCGTACTCGGCTATATGAACTAGTGTCCAATAAAACAATAGCTAGTTTGGCCGAAAATAAAATCAAGATATTGTGGTACCGATAACTGTTGAAACATATTCCAATTGCTGGCTCCAGCCAGGATAGGGCAGCTGTCAAGGCGAACTCTTAAACTGGACTTACTGCTGCAAAGTATATTCACTGCATTCACATTTATGACTCATCACAAGAGCAACACTACAAGAGATCTCAGCAAAATCTGGAACATTTTAAAGTGGATACTTTTCGATGAAACCGTACATGAAATGATCATTGAAATGTCAGCCCGGTTCTCGAGGTTGCGCGTTAATAATTTTGGATTTTTATGGAGCTGCTCTGAAGCATGATCCTGTTCACTCCGTAGGTTGTGTTAAGCAGTAATGTTTGAAATATCCTGACTAAAAATGAGATATGACTTAAATTCTTTGCATTCGTCAACGTAATCTAAACATTTCGGTTTAATATAGAAAAACCTGTGGCCGCAGCATGTTTTGGAGAAGATATGCTTTATGGCTTGTCGAAATGGGTTTCGACGAAATCTCTACGGAGTTTTAAAAAAAGTCATCGCCAAATGTAATAAATTGATTATATCCCAATTTTCAAATTACTGTCATTTTATAATTTTCATTCAGTTACTGCAGATAAGATTTCTAGTCGTTAGTAACGTTTATATTATGAACAAAAGACATAAAAATTCGTAATTTCTGTTGTAAGAACGAGCCGACAAATTGTCAAATGAGGCGAAAAAATTCTTGGTTACACACTCGAATTATGTATGGAAATTTTCTTCAAGTATCATCTTTTAATCTTCGTGCCTTTCGAGCAAGAAATATTAAAAGTGAGTATGCCTTGCATAAGAAACATCTGACGCTATCCCTTGAACCAATACATGTCATTTCCCTTTAACTAGTCGATTTCGAGTTTCTAAACTTGGAAATTCTGTACATTGACAGACCCCGGGCCGGGGCACGGCACGGTGCGGCGCTGTGAAAGATACAATATTGTAATGTATTGTAATATAATGGAATGGAAGCTTCCAACGGAAATGGCAAATTATGTTTGTTTCAAAAACATTTAATTATTTTAGATGCGACGGTTTGTCAAAATGGATGGAGAACATACAAGGATGAGCTCTGTGTCAAACTATTCAACGAGTTCCTTCCATTTGATGAGGCTAAAAACCACTGCCGACTCCAGAGTACCGAGGCGTCCCAGTCGACATTATTGATAGTCAAGGATGTGGAGCTGCAGGAATTTCTGGCCGACTACACCCGCAGCACATTTGACAATTTATGGTTAGGAAGCAAGTATGATAACGAATCAGCCCAGTACAAGTGGTTAGATGGAGAGCCCTTAACGTACACAAACTGGCAACATACCTACCCTACCAATGCAACGAGTCCACAGCAATGTATTGAACTTCGGCCAGCAAACTCTAGGCGATCCTCGAACACGGGCGGAAAGGGGGCAAACGGCGTCTGTCAGAAGCGGAATCTGGTCATGTGTCAGCGTGAAACATCCTGGACACTGAAAGATGCGGTGAAGGAAATAAAAATACTGCAAAAATGGCACCAAAAGGACATTGACGTGCTGACTAAAAAGATGGAGCAGAACCAGCAGGTCATGCTATCGCGCTTGGACAGCATGCAAAACAGTTTTTAGCAGGTGGAGGAAAAGCTGGCTGAGTCAATATGATCAGTTGATCAAAAGCTTAGCGGTTCCATTTCAGATGTGGACGGAAGGCTAACCGGTTCTATATCGTCACTGGATTCCAGGCTTACGGGCTCAATCTCTGAGGTGGATAGTAGGCTGATAGGAGCAGTATCATCTGTTGACCACAAACTTTCCGGTTCTATTTCTGCGGTGGATCATCGGCTGAGCGTCACGATTGGTGAGCTGAACTCTTTAAGGTCACAGGCAGGTACCGATATTCGGCTGAGTGGATATCAATATCACCAACTGTGGAAGGCCTGAGGGAGCCCGGAGACTGCAGGGTATGTGATAACCAGTATTGATAATTGGAATTCGGATGAGTAGGTTGATCATTCGTTTAGACACAAACTTGAAAAGCTTGTCAACGGAGGATGGGTCGCGGTAAATTTTGCATAGGTAAAAAGTACATTAATTAAACTCATTGTACAATTTGACCATATATTAATGTGCATACAAAGGAATTAAAATGAATGAATTCATTATTTGGCAGTGTTGTAAATATATGTGACAGCATGCCATATTCTACTTACCGCAGCCGTTTATCCACACTAAATTAATTACCACAATATCAAACACAATAAAAAGTATATAACATGTAACTAGTAATACCTACGTACCATGAACCTGCGTGACGATCAAACTGTATATCATTTATGCATTGGCGAAAGACGTCACTCAGCGATAATATTGACACAAGTATCACAGTCGCATAGTCAGCAGACCATCACATATGTTCCGTTATTTTCAGTGCCTCAATTGCATATCGTGTTATGAATGCGGCAGCATGCGCACCTAAATTATTGGATAGCCATACTTACAGTAGCTCAAATTACCATGAAAACAGATGTAATTATGTCGAATAGTTACTCATATTTATTTCAAAAATCATACGGGGACACAGCATGTATTTTTACTATCATTATGCTTAGCAATATTTATCATCTTCCATGTATTTTTATTTTCTCACGACATTAAATTTAAACTTTACCATCCGTATACCTGTCACTATTGTCAATTTTATATTTTTAATTATAATTTCCTTGTAATCCGTTGTTAAGCGCAAAAAACATTACAACAAGTACGAATCGCAATATGCCTCCATTAAATTACTTATTCATACTAGTTGGTCCATGCCGTAACATGTAGCCGTGTCTCTTCTCTGCAGTGCAATGTAGTTAGTACATGGCAAGTGTAATTTGTCTTTAAATTATGGTAGATTGATTAAGTTGAACTGATGAACTTCAACTCCGAATGAAGTGTTTTCTACAATCTTTTTGGAGGTGACACAAGTGGTGACATTATATAAATGACAAAGTTTACAATGACAGAGTACCACTGAAGTATTTGAAACGATTTAATTCGATAATCATACTGCAATTGTGATGCTGGAATGTACTTGTTATCCTTGGACTTGTACTGACATACTGAATGACTGAAGCATTCCGCAAATTTCATAATGACTTTAATTTACCATTGCTTCACGGCGACTGAGGCAGTTCACAGATTAGTAGTTACGTACTACATGCATAAATATTTAACGCCGTTCGCAGAAGTTTCATATTTCTTTTTGAGAGGTTTCGTAGGTAGAATCTTAAACTGTTGAAGCATTTATTTTTCACCAAGCCGATCCAGCCCCGACACAACAAATTCAGATTCTGTAAAAATAGAAAATCATTTTTATATCATATTCAATTCAGTAATATAATTCATTAAACGTAGTGCATTAACGCTATGGTAGTTCTAGATATTAAAGCCATAACATCGGTTCTAACTATTGCTCACGCATCTATGGCAGCTGGGCACGAACATTTGCCTGATCATTTATTTACCTTACTGAAATCCTGCACAATTCACTTCTCCCATTCATACCAATTGAGACCAGGTCAGATTTATCAGAACTGGTCTTCATTGCATTCCACGTTTTTGCAAGAATGCATCGTACGCCCGAATTGCGCTGCCATCCATACTCAAGCAAAATTGCTGAAGCCAAGATACGAATCACTCGCATTACCACAGTCAAATGAAGAAAATCAGGAATTGCTGAGCAAGTTTACTAAAGCGATAGGAATAGAGTCCAGGAAGTATAACAGAGCATTATATAAAGCTTTGAGAGTACAACGGCATGGTAAAGTTTGTACCGTTCAATTTCCAAGGGTTCATGTAGCAAATGAAAAAATGCAGTTCTCTCCATTTGACAACTCATTCTGGCTACGATCGGATGAAACGAGTATGAGTATACGACAGTCGATATCGGCCACGCACAAATATGTGCTAGTGCCACTACCTACAACTGAGAAATTCAGTAATTTCATACACAGCATTTGGGTAACTGAGCATCATTTATTGGCTGTGACACCCTTTTTTGGTATTGGTGGCCGATCTTGGCGAAACTAGTTTATTTGGGTAGGGCCTATCGAAAAACTACCACATGCATAGTTTCATCGACCTACTTGGAGAACAACCCTGGTGGGAGGTCAAAATCAAAATACCGCCGACCCAAATGTTTGAATAGAACTCCTGCACACACGGCTTGGAGTAAATTTCTGAAACTTGGCACGTACAGTGGTGATGGCTAGTAGTATTAGAAATACTCTCTTGTGGGACATTCGATCAACAGTGGTGGACGCAGTCACGCATTTTGTTAATTTTCGGACTTATCTCGTCATACTGTTAGATACACGTGAAGTTGATGTTTCATATTTTCAAAAAAGTAGCGGATGTACCATGTAGATCTTGAGGAGCTCTATTAATTGCAAAAGACCTCATTGAAAAATTTTCATTCACTTAGGAGATATTTAGCAATATATATTCTGAAATCCTTATGTTAGACGTTCCTTCGTTATTAAAACCAATATATTTACCTTAGTATCTATTATTAGCTTAGGATCAATATCAAATTTTGAAGAACATAAGTTGGGCTATCGGATATTATGAACATTCTTTGATTCTGCAGATATCATTACAGATGAGGGTCACGCACGTTAAAAGTGTGATTCCTGCCCAAATCGACCCCAAAATTTTCCGACGTCCATAACTTTCGTTAAAAGCGGAAATTAAAAAATCTGAGAGAGTACTATTTGCGCTATTTCAACAACTATCGATTGCAGTTTAAATCATGTAAATACGTCAATAGCTCTAAAAGTTAGATTGATATGAAGGAACACACTTTGCTCGAAACAGACGTTTTCAAACATGAGCTCTAAAACTTTGACCCCCTGAAAATTCGTCGTTTGGTGCATTTCTAAATAGTACAACTTTAATAAGTTCAAAATTCGAAATGTTAACCGCTTGGATCACCTGCGTGGCTGGGAGCGGATGAAAATGATTGTAGTTGTTGCGTCAACAAAAGTAATGCCCGTTTATTAACGTTAGTATAACTTTTACGGGAATTGGCGTATCAACACAATTGAAAGTGCATTATATAGCTGCTGAAATAGCGAAAATAGTACTCTCTCAGATTTTTTATTTTCCGCTTTTAACGAAAGTTATGGACGTCGGAAAATTTTGGGGTCGATTTGGGCAGGAATCACACTTTTAACGTGCGTGACCCTCATCTGTAATGATATCTTCAGAATCAAAGAATGTTCATAATATCCGATAGCCCTACTTATGTTCTTCAAAATTTGATATTGATCCTAAGCTAATAATAGATACTAAGGTAAATATATTGGTTTTAATTACGAAGGAACGTCTAACATAAGGACTTCAGAATATATATTGCTAAATATCTCGTAAGTGAATGAAAATTTTTCAATGAGGTCTTTTGCAATTAATAGAGCTCCTCAAGATCTACATGGTACATCCGCTACTTTTTTGAAAATATGAAACATCAACTTCACGTGTATCTAACAGTATGGCGAGATAAGTCCGAAAATTAACAAAATGCGTGACTGCGTCCACCACTGTTGACCGAATGTCCCACAACAGAGTATTTCTAATACTACTAGCCATCACCATTGTACGTGCCAAGTTTCAGAAATTTACTCCAAGCCGTGTGTGCAGGAGTTCTATTCAAACATTTGGGTCGGCGGTATTTTGATTTTGACCTCCCACCAGGGTTGTTCTCCAAGTAGGTCGATGAAACTATGCATGTGGTAGTTTTTCGATAGGCCCTACACACATATACTAGTTCCGCCAAGATCGGCCACCAATACCAAAAAAGCGTGTCACAGCCAATAAATGATGCTCAACTTCGTATCTCAACGCAAAATTAATATTTTTAGATGATCTGGCACCAGCAGCTTATGTCGGTATTCCTAGCTATCAAGTAAAATCGATTTACCCATTTGAACATGTGGATAATTACATATGGACTTCCCAACTCCGACTTGAGCTTGTTGCTACATACGGTTCCAGGGTTACTTTTACCGAAGTAGAAAACGTGTATTGGAAGGGGTTTCGAAAAATGAAAGGCTACTCTAAAGAAGTTATGTTCAATTCAGTTCGCATCAATGAGACATGGCTTCCAGAAGGGAGTAGTTCCGACTGGTCGACCACCGGGTTTCCTAAAATGATAGGAATATATTTAAATTGTACTGAAACGGACTCCTCTAAATCGATTGTTTGTAAGGATGACTTCAGGAAACTTTATATCCGCAACGTCAAATCTCGTACATGGAGCCGAAAAAGTAAGTATATTTCATATGGGCAGCGGATAAGTGACGGTGGATTTAAATATCTAATCTTGCAAGGAGCATCGGATAAGGGTGCATTGGGAAGTGTCGTGTCGTTACTGTCGCCATTGACGTGGAAGATTTGGCTAGCATTTTTATTAACATTATTCTGTATTTACTGCATTATACATGGAAGTAATGCAAAAGTGTCAACGAAAGATGCAATATTTTGGTTAATCACGACATTGCTGGAACAGGCGGATGATGGGAGCAGATTCCGAAGTAGAATAGTTTCCGCGCATTTGTTGCTGTGGCTCATGCTAGGAATCCTTATGAGAAATTTCTACACATGAACGATGTATTCAGATATAACAGCACAAGCTGATCCGTCATGGCTGCCTGTGTCGCTGGACAACCTCACCAGAGATCAGAAACCAGCGGGTTCACCCCAAGTAATAAAACTAATTACCACACAAGCGACGTACTCAAGATTGAAGGAGTTTATAAAATACGCATGGGAAGTGAATTTGGAGAAACTCATTGATCAACTGCAACGATATCTGAGTAACTTTGCAGTATCGCACTCTACAACCGACTTTGGACTAATGGTGAAGTCTAAGCCATTTGAATATTTACACACCTGCCTTGTGGTATTCGGCTGCATTGGCAAATCGTACGAAATAAGCATACGAGACCACACGCTTGTGTACTACACTGCCGCCGAGGTAAATGAGTACATATGGATTAGACATTTTGCATCGATGCTCGGCAATCGTGTAGTGTACCTCAATAATGAAGAGCCATTTCTTCGGGAGCGGCTGGTTTTCGAAATTGGATTGTATACATTTTACAGCGAGTTGGCTGTTAAAGTGATTGGCTACCTGTATAGCTCTGGTATAATTTACTATTTGGATGAAATTGTATATGCTACGGAGGATTTTCGGAATCACATTAGAAATATATTACATTTAAATAATTATGAGTTGGGCATTAATGTTCAAACATATGCTAGGGAGTATGTTGAGAAAGAGTTTAGAACAGTTAGGTCCAGGGCTTCTACTGTGGTACATAGGAAGCTTGTTCCCACAAGCCTTCAAGTTTCAAACGCAGAACCGGAAGCTGTGTCATTGGCAGATGTAATTGTTTGCTGGCAGTTGATTGCTGTGTTGGCTTTCGCGGCTGTTCTATTGTTCATATTTGAAATGCTTTATTGTATCAACACCAGAATAGGTTAACTAGAATCGACATTTAGCACATGTTTTACATAGTCGACCTTTCAAATGTTGTAGATATGTATACAAAGTTTACTTCAGTGTTTTCAATTGTACATTTTGTACGTAAATAGCTATATTGTGTATGACTTTCCAAAATTATAGCTGTATCCTAATCTTGTTGCAGTATTGGAATATGAACTTATTTCGATGATATTCAATAAAACAAATTAGAATCTATTCTGATTTCAGCTGTCCATACCATTTTTTGTGAAACATTTCCAATTATTGAATCAACTGATACACTATAACAGCGTACGTTACAATGAGTCCAATCATCTGAAATAAAAAGCAACCACTGAAATAAATACCGCCATTATATTTAAGGTGCACTAAATATGCCAAAACTCGGAATTGCGACCATATTTACCGATCCAATGCTTCGGTATGTCACAGTGAAATATATGCTTGAAATAGAAATTCCATTATAATTTGTTGAAGTGACTTCAGTGTTTACTGCTAGCAGGCGCAATCGATCTGCTGACGTCATTTGACATTCCGCTGCCATCCTCTGCTCTATCCAGGTACGCATCGTGTTCTGGATCTAATTAGTTACAAAATCACTCTAACAACTCAATTGTTATTAATGAAGTGACTTGCAGGTACAATAGCCCAATTTAAACATTTACCATTTGCTGGAAGTCTGCAGCGATGAACCAAAAAATCATAGAAAGCATGAAAAATAGCATTGATGCATGTTCTCCAATTCTTCCAATGGAGCCTGGATCAGAAACGTGGTAAACAGGAAATAGTTGGAGGTGAGACAGTTCCCGAAAACATTCCAGAACAGAGACGTAATCCACTTCATGTTGCGATAGGAATCCAGACCCTATTTTGCATTTTGATATTTTTGTAAGAGAAACCTCAAATATTCAATTATCGTTATAAATGACATACACAATAGCTAGCTTTTTGTACCAATTTGACACTTTCTCGGTTATTATAATTAGAACGCATCTGCATCCGAAAATACTTTGCAAGTTGACGCATGCCAAAGAAAAGTCCCATCAATATCAACGTATTAATAACATAAAAATAATTAAAATGAAAATACGGGACCAATGGAATGAACGCGACCAGTGCCATCAGAACATACGATGCAGAACTATATTCCACCGGATGTTTATATAGAGCAATTGTAAAGTTTACGAAACAAAATGCCGTTACAGAGATCAGGGTACAGTAAGTCTGAAATGTGTTATGCAAGTTTGTAAATTGACAAACTGAATGTTCTGATGAACACGCGTGTACTTATTAAACTTACCCAACTCCGAATCCTGTTTGATACTACACTCGAATATGGCAAACTAGTTTGATTTACAAATTGCAATATGCCCTGATTCTTCATCCAAACAATCCACATTAGACCCGCATTTGATATAATCGATGACATGTGTGTAATGGTGTCGAAGCATGTCACTATATAAACGGTGTCGGTTGTCGAGAACGACAAACGTGTGATGATTATGTACAATTCTCGGAGCGTGACAATAACTGCTCCAACTTGAGAGTACATACACCAAAGTACTTGGACCTTGTAGCGACTCAAGACGTATTCGCCAGTCATCTCAGCAAAAGTTAGCCTAAATGGTATTGCGCCAAAATAGAAATAAAAGTTGAATAGTGCAACAATGATTGGATTCTTTCTTTTGTGACACATATTGGATTATTCAAAAGTAATCGCTGGAATTCAATTTGATATTCATTCCTGATGTGGAGCTAAGTTGATGAGTAGAACAGAGTGGGATTCAAACTAATACAATTAAACGACCTAGAGACCTTGAAGAAGCTGTACTATGGATATTAATATGTTGTCACTACCAACTGTTGACAGAGTAAATACTTTACCTTAATTGCTTATTCCATTACACAATTACATTGTCACTTAAGTACTAAATTATATTACCTGTTGGGCGGGAAAATGGCAGTTTATTTTGTAACTCATTGATTTAATACGAAGCGACGCTTGACGACGTTACGTTTTTCTTCTGTAAAAAAAGGTGTCACTTCTTTGCTTTGCTTTTCTTTCCAGCTTGTCCAGTGCTGTAGATTCCAACACACAAGTTCGCATAGTGTAGTGGTTATCACATCTGTCTAACACACAGAAGGTCCCAGGTTCGAGACCTGGTGCGAACAGTCAACATTTTTTTTTACATTTTCTTCTCACTGGTTGTTGTTTCATATTTTTTTAAAACTTTTCTTGTGCCATACCAATTGCTTGTGAGCTAATTGCAGTCAAAGTCATCTAGAATTTTATTTGTCACATTTAAAATCATTATGCATTTTATTTTGTGCATTAACGTATAAATTCATACGTCACGTCTCATTAAAAAATGGTATTAGATTTTGCATGTACAATTTCCTTTAACAAATCACTGCGTCATCTTTGAGTCTTGGAAAACAGGTTCACCTTCATAACGCATAATCTCAGAATGGTCAATATTGATATCTTATATTATCGTCAGTGTTTCGCCTGCACCATGAGTGTGCCTGTTGGTTATATATAGCTAATACGGAATTTGCCTGAATCACTTCTTCATGGTATGTAATTAGCGTGTTGACATAAGGCACATACTGTTGTCTTGTTAGGCAGCGAAGCGGAAGATTATGTGCTCCTTCTTTATACGTTGCATCATTCTCAACAGCATTCTCTCCTATATATTTTAAGCAAACATGTTACATGACGCGTTTTTGCTCCGTGCAATACATGTTCTGCTTGCAGTAAAGCCATTGAACTGATGTTTGTTGACACAACTTTCAAGTAATTCCAATGCTTAGGTTCTTTGTATGTAAACATTTTAGTCATCTTTCGTAGAAATGTTTTTGCTGATCCTCTGTATAGCTTTGGTATGCAAAGGCATTTGGTTTTCTACATTTGCTTTTGCGCTGCCAACTCCACTACACCGCATTTCGTAAGTAGCAATGATAACAACTGCGTTTTCTGATGCCAACAAGTGACATTTCTACAATTCAATTTATTATTAATTATTTTCACTCTGCAAAATCCCTTTGAAAAAATGGTTGATTATGACAAGTGGCGGCCGCGTGCTAGAAAAGTTGCAATTGTCGATACTGTAAGTCTTTAATATCAATTCTTTTAAAATTTTAAGACATGATTTAAATGTTTTTTGTGCTAACGATAGAAACTATTTGCAAAAAATCTCTAGGTCCTGCTTTGTATCTCGTTGCTCGTTTCACTTATATTTTTGTTTTACGCAATCCTGCCGGAGTATCGGACCCATCAAGAGTACCACAGCAACATATATTATTGGGAGCCTTGGGCTTTGATCGGAGTAGGATCGGTTTATTTGCTTTCATCAATATTATTCACCTTAGCATAGCATCAAAGCATGTGAGTCTTAAAGAAAGTCATTCTGATATAGTGACATATTCAGCACAAGTTATAAATTTCGAGTGTATTATTATGCGAGAACTGAACAACACATAATTATTTGTAGGGACAGGAACCGAAAAAAACTATTAAGCTTTGCAAGGCATGGAGAGCGTGGGCAATCACATTCCTTCTTTTATCAGTGATCGGAAGCATTGTCGCGTTTAGCCCTGTACGCATCATAATCACCCTTGTGTGGCGTGTGTCATGCATATATATTGTCCACGAGTATATTCAGGAACTTGAGCGTGATGTCCCTTACACGCCAGATTTAAATAATTTGCAGGGTGTTGTTGTCAATACAATGGTAGTACCATTACAATAAAACTATAATTTATTTACATGTAATAAAAAAGTATACGAAATTGTTTTTCTACAAAATACAAACCGCCTGAAATGAGATTGCTGTTGTTGTGAAATGAAGTGAGTCAAATGCATCTTTAAAGCAATTCACACAATTCCATTTTAATTACATATTTCTAGAGTACGAAAATAGGAAGGTATTACACTCGATATGGTTGAAATGGTTACTTACATGCATCACAACATTTTTCATCAAAACACCGAAAATATCCCATGGATCAACTCACCTCATAATATTTCAGTTATGTAAGAACATACTGAAAAAAACGGGTCATTAATGAAAAGCACTTCCAAGTTTGGCATGAACTTTAAAAATTCCATGCCAGTAAATACTCGAGACTGTAATCTGAGTTCCTTGAGTTTTATCAACTTTTCTTCTTGTCTTATTTGATAACTGATCCAGACAGTGAAAACTTTTAGTGGTTCGAGGAGGTCCAAATCCTTGTCTCGTCCCAAGATTAAAGTTTTCAGGGAAACCCCATGTGTGTTTAGGATCTGCTTCAGCGTGGCAGCACCATCGTCGCTGTTAATGGTTAGCGAAATGCTTTCCACGTGGATCCCAGGATCTACCATAAATATTGCAAGGGAGTCTGGCATTTTTTCACCTGCCTCACTAGAAAAAATTCTGACACGGATATGTCGTAAGTTTAACTTGTCTGGATTTTCCAGGCGAATTTGATTAATTGCGGCGAAAACAGCAGCGGCAGCAGCACCGTTAGTCAACTTCAGAACTAATTTGCTAAACAAGGTGGAAGCGCAAATCAATGACTGCTGAAATACGTGAAAGTGAAACCGTTTTTCATTTTTATGATTTTGCGTGAATTTTCTAGTGGAAAATAAGCATTCCTGCTATGGTGAAAAAGATTATGCCATTTTAAAATTATAAAATATTCAAATGGACAATGTAAAAAATAACAGTTATAATTTCAGCTCTTTCCTGAGGTTTCGTCCTTGAAAATTAATCATCGTCATCAGCAGGGATATTGTTCGTACATAAAATATAGTATTTGTCATAAATTGTTTGGATGAACCAAGTAACTGAAGACAGATTTCAACTTTGGTTTGCCGTTCAAAACACATTTATTCCTTACAAAATGATCTGGTATGTGGACAAGCGATGTTTGATGCATTTTATCCAACACACAAATCAAATTAACTTGATGCTTTCTCTTAAAGTGAGTGCAGTGCGTCGCCGGCTTATGTTGGGTAAATGGCATATAACATTTCTTCATATAATCACATTTTATGCTGTATCTACCTCTTTTTTATAAAGGAAAAAATTCATTTCCTGGTGCTTGCGGAAGCGGTACTAATTTGAAATAATTTTAAACGGAATTGACCACAGGTCATTTTGTAAAATATGACGAAAATTTGGGCCTTTAACAGAAACGCCAATACTTTGTTTTTCATCCATTTGAAAGTACGACCCACTCCCCAGCCCGCATCCGGTGGTAGGTGGTGCGACCCAAAAACTTAATGACGGCCTTTCCTGCTTCCAGTTATCGACACCATGCATTTACACGTCGTTAAAGGCATGACCAATGTGTGATATCTTCTTTCAATCAAATTTCTTGGGATTACTGTGATCGGATCTGAATTCAGCGCCCACAAATTAGTAAAATCACATAGATGACACGGCGAAAGCGAGTGGACACTTCTTGCACATCCCTTGTGAGCATTAGTATCATGTTGTTTTTGTGAAGTGGGAAAATACTTTGGATACTCCAAAGATGATTAACGTCTACATTATCGCATTGAAATGCGTGACACTTGACTCATCAACAGTGTTTCATAAAGCGCAGTGAATGCTGAGTTGTCCGATTTCGAGTTCTTTTTCGCTGAAATTGTCCATCAAAAAGAAAATATAAACGCTCAATCTTCTTTCCAATAAAACATCGTTATCAACGCGTCGTCAATGGAATCCAAACGAAATTACCACGTATGTGAATGCCGCCCTGCCTGCTGTTAACGTGTCTTGCTTGCCTAGTGTCTCACTTGGAAAGTGAAATGCGCATTTGCGCTTCCATATCATCATGATTACTCACACAAGCGCCAATGCGAGAAGGTGATTCCTATGCCTGTATGCATAGCAAACAGCATCTGCCGTGTTAATGCTCACACAATGTGTGTAAATGGCAACGTATCTTCCACGGAGTGAGAAAATCACCGTGATGCATGTTAGTCAAACGTTTCATCGGAAATGTAATCAACCTTTGTCATGTTTACGTTTAACAAACAAATAAAACAAATATGCATTGCATGGTAATTGTTTTCGTTGTGGAAGTTTCAGTTACGGAATGGACGTGAGCAACTTACCACTCTTCCTGGTGCGACCGATTGAACAGATAATCTCCATCTATTTATGTTATCATTCAAAGAAATGGGTGTGCTAATCTTGTAGTGTTCGCTATTGTTGATTAGGTTCTCCGGAACCAAACAATAATTTCAGCTTTAGCGTTGGCCTGCTTCTACCACTTGTGTCATTGCTACCAAACTCTTTGGTGGTTGTTGTATGTAATTGAAGTGTGTTACCTGTAGCCAGTTTTTTGCACATCTCGAAAATTGGACGGATCACTTGCTTTCCGCCGTCTGTAATCAACCATTTAAAAACTGTTTTCTATTGAATTTTTGGTTTTTAGGGCTTTCTGGGAACATGACCGATTACGACAGATGGAGACAACGGGCAAGGATGGTTGCCATTTTCGAGATTGTAAATATTTTTAGCATTAACACAAATACAATTTGAATGCACCTTCGATTAACAGTTCTGAAATGATTATGATTCCTGATAATCCCTAGGCGTGTATATCCGTTATATTTCTGGTGGGATTTGTATTTGCCTGCATTATATCTGTGCCAGAATACGACGTGCTTCCAGATATCCTCACAAAGGGATCTTCCTGGGAACCGTGGGCTTGGCTCGCCATAGGAATAATGTGCATGACGCCCTCAATGGCGGCAACTGCGAGTTTGTTTATCGCAACTAAACACGTGAGTATCCATCGAAAACTCAAACCCAAGCAGAGATAGCTAACCCTTGTTTCAAATTTAGAGTTTGTCAGGAAGTGAAAATTGATTATTTTTATTTATAGGGTCAGGAGGCGAAGAAGGCTGTTAAGCTGGCTAATGCTTGGATGGCGACCACAATCATTTTGCTTATACTTTCCGTCATTGCAGACTTTGTAATATTTGGTCCTGTGGATTTCGCAAAGGCTTTTACAGCTACCATTACAACACTTGTGTTCCGTGGGCCATTAATATATATTGCCCATGAGTTTATTCAGGAACATGAACGTGAGGTCCCTTATGAACGATATGTGAATGTACCATTTGGCGGTGCGCTCCATTCAAGATTCGCGAATGCCTAAAATAAAATCATCAAAATGATTTTCAACATTTGAAATCATGTTACTTACAATAAACAAATAAATATGTGATATCTAGTTGGCATTTTAGTGAGACGGCTTCTTATCATGATTTATTTGGACAATTTCCAACTGACATAAAATTGTATAGTATTAAAATTGTTAATGTCTGATGATGCAGCGTTCAATGTGTGCTACTATATTAAATGAATTACGACAACAGCGTATGTCATTATCAGTCCACTCATCTGAAAAACATTTGAATACATTCCATGTTCTTTCATAAAGTATAGGTTAACTTTCTTGAATACGTGCTTTTCAGTTTCCCCCTTTTCAGTTTTAAAAAGTACATTAGATTTTAATAACTGTTAATGGCATTACTTATTAATTAATAATTGTTATCTAGTGATATGTTAACCTGATGTACGCTGCAACGATATTTGCTAATTGGTACGCACATCCGTGTTCGAAAATCCGTTGCAACACTTTGAAAGGCGAATCAGTTTCAGATTATTACAATCGTATTTATAATATAAAACTAACTCAAATGAACTAATAGCAGAAGTTGAATGAAGGACACCAGTCGCCCGAGTAAATAATCGTTTCCATTGGAGACGACCAGATCATTGTTTCCAGTCATGATAAAAATTATAATGCAAACTATTGTGATTGGAGACAGAACAATGTGCACCTGGAATTAAGTTGAATCAAAATCGCATACAACCATTGCATTTTGAACATTTTGCCGATTCCTCTTTTGAATTAGTTCGCATTACCGTGCATTGTATAATCTTTGAATGAGCCTGTGTGTAGGGCAACCTAGTGCTGTTTACAGGCTCCAAAATTTTATAATTATTCCTCCACACAGTCCACATGAGAAACGCATTTAACATCATTGCCGATATGAGGCTGACAGTGTCGAAGCAAGCGATGATATAGAAGGACTCGTCATTTCGATTCCACAAAGAGCTCAGGTCATTGTTCTAGGTCTATAGCATGAAGGCTGCTACCCCAATGTTGGGATATATACACCACGCAACGTGTGCCTTTTGCTGCACCAGCGAATATTTTCCCGTTAACTCGTTAAAGATAAATTTAAATGGTATCGCTCCAAAGTAGAAATAAAAGTTGAAAAGGGCTACCATTAGTGGATTTTTACGTATACACTGAATTCTGAAGTAACGTGTTCGGAAACTACAGCAAAGTTTTGACGACATACAATTTCATGTGTTAATTTTTTGAGTACGCTCATCTGAAGAAAAACAATCATAGTCAAGTGAATTGTCTTTGCAAGCAACCTAGACATTTCATGATAGAATTTATGCTTGCCCAAAGAGCAGAAACCTGTAAAATGGGGCGTTGTATATTGAATTTACGGGAGTAGATACAGAACGTGTATGAAATACTTGATTATCAATATTATAATTTAAAATGTTGCATGGCAAAACATTACCTACCCTGTCAAGTTTATTTGTGTAGTACATTTTGATATAGTCATTCATATATTTGTGGGGTATATCATGATAACGAACATTGTAACAATGTAAATTGTGTCGCAATCTATCGTCGCATACACGTCCTTCGGATGTATTCATAAATTGCTTAATAATTAAATAAATAAATGCTTCAGTTTGTGTTTGAATTTAGCTGTTTTCCTATTATGGGCCGGTATTCATTCACTACTCTATAATGAAACCGATTTAATTACTACCCATAGAATGTTCACATAAATTAATAACAACAGCTTCGCAACGTATTATTTACTGATTTCCCAATGAGTAAATGTATTCATTAATCGAATATTCTACGCATTATGACAACTTCAGGGTTGGATTAAAGCACTTAGATGGAATACGAAATTATTTAGCGTTGATTATTACTCACATAAATATAATTGGAACTTACGGGCATCCTTAAACATATTTTTTACATAGCCAATACGTATTTCATATTGGCATTTGAATCTGAAGTTCATTGTGATTATTTATTTCAAGTTGGCAGAGTACATACGGGACTCGTACACTCGAAGCAATTTTAGATAACCTTATATGGTATCGGATTGATAGTTTTCCTAAATCAAACATTGCTATATCTGTAATGTCGTAATGCCGTCCGTTCGTTTGAAATTATATATGTGAAGCATATACGGTTGCAACAAATGTGATGATATATTAATGAACACTCTTAAGTGTCGTGCCAAACAATGGCATTTCGTAATGTTGGATATATAAATCAGCTGCACGTGTGTAAACAACAGGAAACTAATTTCACGTAAATCACTTTATGTCAACAGTTGGCATTTCGACACAAGTATCACTCCAATTAAGGCAAGTTTTTCGTCTTTCTCAATTGATTTTTGGTTTTCCTGGCAATGTAGCTAGGGAGAGAGATTTTCGTAGCGCAACAATTTGTAATTTGTTGTCACAGATAGTTTCTTTATGATTGTAAGTTTTCGGCAATATTTTTCGAAATGATAAAGTCGGTCCTTACCGTTTGTGCTACATATTTAGTAGTTCACTATTTTGCTGTTTCGCTCGCTTCGCCACAGTCGCTCTTCCGTCAACCCATTTTTGAATTGTTTACAGAATGTACGGTGCACTTTTCACACTCATATGACGACATATCATCTCAGAGAAATGTACGATGGACTTCGTATCATTCAACTTTCCTAGATAAGTGCACCACAACCAGTCATTGTGTTTCAATCCATACAATTGCTGTCAATATCACAAGCAATCGTACATTGGAAATAAATCACAAACGTGAAGTTATTCAAATACTATTGAAAAATTTCAAACAACAAACTGGAAATGAGTCCTCCTATTTCCATGCAACTTTAGGAAATGTTCTAGTTCACCAAAGGCACAGTCAAGTATGCATTCTTCAATTCCCGTTTCTCAGAACCATCCATGGAACGACACGGCTCTCACCATTTAATTCGCCCTTGACATTGTTGAATGTCGCGCGGTCGCCAATTTCACCTAATCAAAAGTTTCTGTTAGTACCTTTGGAAGCGGAGAGGGATGATCGATATGGCGTACTAGTTGGTTGCATGAATGTTTGCAGCTACGCGGAATGCATATTCGTGGATAACCAGAAGGCGTTAGTTTATATCGGTTCTCCTAGGACTTTAGACGACGGATCAGTCATATGCTTGAACCCACATATGATTTCAAATGCAACTATGAATAAATTAACTGAAATATCCAAACTACATTGGGAAATATTTAGCCATAAGCCGAGCAGTCATGATGTAACTAGCCGTCATAAGGAAATAAAGGCATGGCTAGCTGGGGGCGACAGTACTAATTGGTTTCAAAACGGGTTCGTCACGATACTACGATCCCATTTTAATTGTTCGGATTGTTGGGGGTATATGGATAAACTGCATCTGCGAGAGCTAACTTATCGGAAGGACATTCACATCAGTAGATTCCTTCCATTCGGACAGACGGTTAGTGATGGTGGCTGCAAGTATTTGATTCTAGCCGGAAATGGTCACAACTTTCACGCGTCTGGAAATTTGGAAACCTTAACATATCCTCTCTCTTGGCATATTTGGTTAACATTTCTACTTGCACTTTTCTGCATATGTGCAGTCATAGTTGGTAGCAAGAAAAATGTGTCATTTGGATACGTCACGTTTTGGCTTCTGAGTGCTCTTGTAGAACAAGCGGATGATGGAAGGTTGCTTCGTTGCAGAATATGTTGGGTTCATTTGTTGTTATGGTTGTTGTTAGGAAACTTCATGAGAAACTTTTATACGTCCACAATGTACTCCGATATGACTGCAAAACCGGATCCGGCGTGGCTGCCAGAATCTCTTAATGCTGCGACAAGTACACATAAAAATCTAAAAGGCGCATATTCTCACATTGCCATTGCTACCACAGTAGAGACGTACTATAAAATGATTTCCTTGTACACCGATATGTTTAACCAAACCAAGGAATGGGGACAGATATATCAATTCATGTACAGTATATTCCTGTTCCCCCAGCTTCAAGAATTTGAATTACTGGCCGCCGGCAAATCCTATCACTCTGAACGAATATGTATGTCGGATGATTGTAGTCACGGAGCAAGGGAACTGACACGTGAGGATAACGTTCTGGTTTACTACAATAAGGATGTGATAGAGGATTATGTTCGGATAAGACATTTAGCACCGTTACGCGGCAAACGCATCGTTTACGAAAATAATGAAGAGCCGTTTCTTCGAAGCCGTGTACTTTACAAAATAAAGCTGGAAACAATTTATGCAGTGTTGGCTTATAAAGTGGTTGCTTCGCTTTACAGCTCCGGTATAATGTACTATTTAGACGAAATAGTTTATCCGACTTTTGAATTCTCGCACCATATTAGAAATATTACTAAAGCAAGTGGATACGATGTATCAATTAATTTTCAGAGCTATTCAAGAGAGTATATAGAAAAAGAATATCGGCAAGTACGACAGAGGGTCGATAGGATAGTGCACAAAAAAATTCAACCAAAATATTTGAAAGAATATGACAAACAACATGCCTCAGTTTCAATACATGATGTTCGTGCCTGCTGGCAACTATATTTTTTACTTGCTGGCGTAGCTAGTGTAGCATACGGAGGGGAGCTTATGTACAACAATTTAGTGAAATTCCGAAAAAATGTGCTGAGCGTGTTGAAATGGATTGCGCTTAGAAATGGAGGAAAGTAATTTTTAGAGAAAGTTTATTGATTTTCTGCTCCTGCGTAGATATTAACGTTAAGTAAGAATTTGAAAAACAGGAATTAGGAAATGCGGTAAGATAAGTTACACATCTTTGCCATTTAAACGTAGATTATTAAATTATAAACTTTAATGAAATTCCCACGTAATTTAAACTGGCAAATTTTATTTGCGAACATGACGACGGAAGTCGAAACATTGAAACTGACATACGTCAGGCCTATGAGATTACTCTTCCCTTCATAGCCGTAATACGTAAACATGAAAATAGCACGGTAAAATGCTACTGAATTTGAAACGAAAACAAGGCATACTTAAATGTACATTCACTTTAAACTGTACTCGTATACAACTGTTTTGATATTTGTCGGGATTCTGCTTGCAACTTGAACGACGTACACAACTCTGAAACTGTATGATCATTTGAACATTTTTTTTGTATCTGATAATGCCGACAGTTACAGTCATATGTTTTGTGATGGCTTTGGTACCTGTGAGGGTTTTATGCTGTATGTGTTAGGAACAAGACAACAAGTCACATAAGAAATGATAAGATAAATGAAAGGGAGTCGGTTCGCTTGAGCCAATCAATTACTATTGTATTAATTCTAAAGGTTTATTCTAAGAGAAGGCATATTATATTACATAGCATAATATAGGTAATCATTATTGTAGGATTTACTAACTTAGTCTAGACATTGTTTTTACCCGGGGTAATAAGGAATAGGAAGTAGGGAGGACTTCTCGTCCGACCTGACCAAGTCACCAATGGTCAAGGATGCAAGTCACACTGCATCTAGGGTTTTTAGGGAAGCTTCTCGCTTCTTGAGATTGGCTGTCACAAGCCAAGTGGACATTCACAGTCCACCAGAGTCAGAGTAAGACTGAGCTCGGTAGGTAGTTTTTAGGAGCGCTTTTATAGAAGTGACTTGACCTACATTTATATTAACAATAATATTCCATGAGCAATGGAAATGAATGAAGGCTCTCGTTTAGACAAATATTATAATGAGCATTTAAATAATAATATAAAAGAATATGGATTCCAACAGTGGAATATGGACCTCATATATCCCCTCTCCCGAAACACCTCCTTAACTGGAGCAGGGTTTTCGAACTAACTTCCCGTTAGTTTTACAATTGCATAAACATTTACATTTTTTCACAATTCTTTTACGGTTCTTACGTTTAGGTTTAATTAATTTATTACGAGGATTGAGGCATTGGAAGGCGTAGTGGCCTTTCTCTCCACACTTGTAGCAGGCGTTGGGGTTAGTTGGGACGATCTTCTCCAGAACGTCTGACACCGTTACGGATATGTTCGGGACCGTTTCAGGGCCCTGTTGTTTGGTCCAGAACACATCCGTTGATGGGATGAGTGTGTCGATGGATTCCCAGAAGCAAAACAGCTCGCCCAGTGTTTTTGGTAGATTTTCAGGGAGAACTTTGACCACTGAGTAATGAAGTCCCATCATTACTCTCGCGAACACTACGGCTTCGGAGACATTTCCGAAGTTTTCCTTCATTCCCTTATAAACACGAAGGGAGAAGTCTTGAACGTGCTCAGCTGGCAGTTGTTCATAGATAACGGCGGTGGTTCTTGTCGTCATTCTTGTTCTTTTAGACACTAATAGTAAATAATAATTACAATAATAGTAAGTTTAGAGTAACTATCTTCAATTCATAATTTGATAATAGTATTGAGCTCGTTATAATAGGATATACTAACAATAATAATATTTATACTTACATTTATACAATTTTCTTTACTGAAAGCACAGTAATGGCAGTTTTTTTTGGATACAATCACAAATATTTTTGTTTTTCACTACTTAACTACGACTACGTAGGTTATAATGGTTATTTGTAGCTATTGCTTTGCTACTTGAGTCTGATTCTGGAGGGGAAGCTTCTTCATCGGTAGCACACTCGGTATTGTTTTGACGAAATGAGTCAGTGAACGAAGGGCGATCGTGGTATACACGGAGATTTTTAATGTTATGGGTGCCCATGCTTTCGTTATATTCTTGGTTAACGAGCGTATACGTTACAGGACTACATACCTGAGAAACGACGTATGGCCCTGTATATTTAAAAGCGAACTTCTTGGATAAACCTCTTGCTTTATTTGAAATGAAGTGTGTTTTTAGCATCACAAGATCACCAACTGCAAGCTTAACATTGCTGTGTCGTGCATTGTAGTACTTTTGCTGTGATGCTTGAGCCTTTTCTATATTTTGCTTTGCTTGCATGTACATATTTTGCATCTTTTTGACTAATTCTGACTGATAAGCAAGCCGTGACTGGAACTCTTCAGACATTTCTTCTATGTTGCGATCAAATGGTAGCAATAATTCCCTACCTAGATTCAGCAATGCTGGACTATAGCCTGTCGTGTCGCTGATTGCTGTGCGCAATGCCAGTGCAGTAGTGCTAATGTATTCATCCCACGATTTATGCTTTGAGTATGCATATGAGGATAAGATTGAACGAATGTTCCGGTTTATTCTTTCAGTTATGTTGGCCTGTGGATGGTAAGTGGTGGTGAAACGATGAGTTATGTTCCATGATGAGCATAGCTGTTCAAATATATGACCTCTGTAATTGGTACCGTTGTCGCTTAATAACACTTTAGGTGCTCCCCAGCGGCAGAAAACTTCATTATGAAGGACTTTTGCTATGGTGGTGGCTTTAGCATCATGCAACGCAAATAATTCCACCCATTTTGAGAAATGGCATACTACTACCAAAATCCATGATTTGCGGTTCTTTGTTGTTGGTAGAGGTCCTATCAGGTCTGTTGCAAGAACGTCAAAGCAACCGAATGACTTTACAGGTTGCATGGTACCGTGAGGCTTTGTCTGTGGCACTTTAACTGACTGACAGATTTTGCATGAACGTACGTAGGTATATATGTCTTCATGCATCTTGTACCAAAATACACGAGAAAGAAGTCTTTTTATCGTTTTCCTATATCCAAGGTGGCCACAGTGAGGATTATCATGAAAATGAGTTAATATATCCTGTCGCAGAGAGATGGGGATGAATGGTAGTTTCTTGTTTGCGGTAGTAATTTTATGCATTATACCATTTTCTATTATGAAGTCTGGTGGGAGATCGGTGCGTAAAGCATTACATTCAGCATCTGAGGTTTGAGCGTCTCTAATAATATCGAGGTTGATGTCAGATGAAAATGTTTGCATATTGCACATGACATGACTAGGTACATCCATCACTGACTTTGTGTCTTCTTCTGCTGGACTTACAGGTGCTCTACTTAAAGCGTCAGCTACAACGTTATATTTTCCACTGCAGTGTATGATTGTGGGTGAGAAGTCTTGGATTTTTAATGCCCATCTCATGAACTTGCTATTTACATCTCGCATGCTATTCAACCATTGTAGTGCTCTATTGTCGGTAATGAGAGTGAATTCTTGCCCATCTAAATATTGTTCGAATCGTTTGAGGCTCCACACAATCGCAAGACATTCCTTTTCCGTTGCATGGTACGATTTTTCTGTTTTCGTTAGAGCTCTACTAGCAAATGCTATTGGTCGTTCATGACCATCTACAGTTTTCTGTGCTAATACTGCACCAAGTCCCAGGTCACTACTATCTGTCCTGAGGATGAATGGACGTTTAAAATCTGGGTATGCGAGTGTGATAGAGTTGACGATTATGTTTTTTAGTGTTTGGAATGCATTTTCTTGCTTGTCGGTCCAGATAAATATAGCATCTTTCTTCATGAGCATTGTTAATGGTTCGGCTATGTCTGCAAAGTTTTCTACGAAATGTCTATACCAACCGCATAGACCGAGATACTTTTTTATTTGTTTTGCATTCTTGGGTCTGGGGTAATTTGTGACTGCTATAGTTTTTTCTTTGTCGACCGTGACTCCTTCTGGAGTGACAACAAAACCTAGGTATTTTATGGTAGTTTTACCAAATTCGCATTTATCCTTGTTTATTGTGAGACCAGCTGCGTTAAGCCTATTTAGTATTTCTCTAATGTGTGACAAGTGCTCTTTCCATGAATTTGAATACAGGATCAGATCATCCAAATAGGCGTCAGCCCATACACCTCTAGTAGAACCTAAAATTTTATTCATCATTCGTTGAAAGATGGATGGTGCTGTTTTAAGGCCGAAGCACATACGATTGAATTCGTACTTTCCTTCGTCACAAATGAATGCAGTGTATTGCTTGCTTTTGTCATGCATTTTTATTTGCCAGTAGCCTTTTTTAAGGTCAATTTTTGTGAGAAAATTAGCATTTCCTAATCTTTGAAGTAATGCATCTATTCTGGGGATGGGGTACGGATCATGCTTTGTCCTTTGATTCACTTTACGCATGTCAACACAAAAACGGTAACCACTTGATTCTTTTTTGAGATGAACGGGAGAAGCCCATTCTGAAGTTGATGGCGATATGATACCTAATTGTAGCATTTTATTAACATGATCTTTGATAATATTTCGCTTGTGCGGGGAGACAGGATATGGTTTTTGTATGATAGGAGGACCTTCTACTTGGAGTTCACATTCTACGAGATTTGTCATACCCACAGCATCACCAAGCATGAATTTATATTCTTCTAACAGGTCACGCAATTCTTGCTCCTGTTCATTGTTAAGCCCGCATAAAGCGCATAATATGTCTTTATTAGCGAAGTGAAAAAAATGGAGTGGTTTGTCTTTGATGAAGTACCTACCGCTGCTAAGGTCGATGATAATACGCGTTTTTATGATAAAGTCAGTACCTAGTATGCATTTGAATGGAGCATCGTTTATTACATAGAATTCATGAGGAACAGAGATATCGGCAATTTCGATTTGTAGTGTGCATGTACCTTGTGGCTGTATGTATGTATTATTTCCTATTTTTATCTTTGGTATGATGTTTGGACATTGTATAGGTATGTTCAGTTTTGTGCATAATGATTGTAGGATGAATGAGTGACTAGCACCTGTATCTAAGAGTGAGGTTATCTGTCGTTTGTTTATGTGGACAACGACCTGCGGAGTTGATTTTTTGCTTTTGTCGAGGGGAAGAAGGATAGACTCCGTACTATTCATCTCCCTATTTAGTTTCCCTGGCCAGGAGTGTGAAAAAATGATGTTCCGTCGGCCGTCTTGCCTTCAAGGCGTCTTTTGTCTGCTCGTTGCTTTTTCCAGCATTCATCAATTTCGTGTCCTACTTTCTTGCAGTATTTGCATGATTTAAAAGACTTACTGCCATCGGCCGTGGTTTGATCAGTACCGTCTTTTCCATCTTTGTTTTGTGCTTTATGGTAATGTGATCTATGATCACTGTGAGCTTGTGTGCTGTGGTTGTTTCGCTTGTTGTTTGAGTAGACTGGTAGCGGATCAGTTCGACGGGCTCGTAAAAGTGGCAGGTTTTTCTTACTACGAGTTTTGTTCAGGTTTATTATGACCGTGCGAGCAGAGCAGATAAGGTCTTCTACTGTTTTGCATCGTAATGGTAAAAGCTCTGATGCTATTTCAGTAAGGCAGCTATTCAAGATCCGTTCAACTATGATTTTGTTGTCTGCTTTGCCGTGCAGTTTACAGTAGAGTGAATAAATATCCCATGCATAGTTTTCGAATGCCTCTTCAAATTTTTGTTCTTTGAGGAACAATGCTCTTTGAAGGTGGTCTTTGCTACTATCAAAACCTTCATAGTGCTTGAATGCGTCTTTAAATGACTGCCATATAACAACGGAATCCCGTTTTGCTCGCCACCATGCTTGATGCTCGCTGCCATCCTGGAACATTGAACTCACTAAGATGTGCCAATTTGCCTGGTCTATGCCTTTCATGGTCAGGAATTCTTCAATTTGATCAATGAATGTTTCAGGTGATTGTGTGTTTGGATCGTAGACAGGAATTTTGAATGATTGATCATATCGCATGCAACTTGACTGAAAAGTTTGGAAGTCTGACTGAAGTTTGTTATATTTAACGCAAAGTTGATTATTAGCCTGCACGACTTTTGCATGTTGCATTTGCAGTGATGTGAGAGCTATTATCGCGTCATCGAGAGAGGTTGGTTTACTTTCCGCAGCCGTCGTGGCCGCTGCTGCAGCTGCTGCCGCAGCTTCTTTCTTTTCTTTATCAGACATTTGTTGGCTTTTTATTGGGGTGACTTGATAAAAGGTAGTTGGAAATTTAAAGGGATTTGAGAAAAAACCGAGTTAACGACTGATGTTGAAGCTTAACCTTAAGGAATCAAGACTATAATTGACTAAATCGAGCTGTTGGGCGCCATATGTGAGGGTTTTATGCTGTATGTGTTAGGAACAAGACAACAAGTCACATAAGAAATGATAAGATAAATGAAAGGGAGTCGGTTCGCTTGAGCCAATCAATTACTATTGTATTAATTCTAAAGGTTTATTCTAAGAGAAGGCATATTATATTACATAGCATAATATAGGTAATCATTATTGTAGGATTTACTAACTTAGTCTAGACATTGTTTTTACCCGGGGTAATAAGGAATAGGAAGTAGGGAGGACTTCTCGTCCGACCTGACCAAGTCACCAATGGTCAAGGATGCAAGTCACACTGCATCTAGGGTTTTTAGGGAAGCTTCTCGCTTCTTGAGATTGGCTGTCACAAGCCAAGTGGACATTCACAGTCCACCAGAGTCAGAGTAAGACTGAGCTCGGTAGGTAGTTTTTAGGAGCGCTTTTATAGAAGTGACTTGACCTACATTTATATTAACAATAATATTCCATGAGCAATGGAAATGAATGAAGGCTCTCGTTTAGACAAATATTATAATGAGCATTTAAATAATAATATAAAAGAATATGGATTCCAACAGTGGAATATGGACCTCATATACCTACAATCCCAATGGGTATACTGGCTAGAAACGGACGTCGATACAAGCATTTTTGGAAAAGCTCTGTGGAACACAATGCTGAAGCTAAAAGATGTTTGAGGTCAAGTCCATTAATTTGCGTGTTTATTGGAACGTACGGGATATGTACTGCTAAATTGGGTCTGTCCATTTGTGACGATGTCATCAGGAATACTGTTTCATTACTACTGATAGGACCGATTATAAGTTGAAATATTATTCCAATGTAAACGAATCATAACTTATGTTTTTGATTTTCACTGATTGTAAGTTGAGGAATCCATTCACTTTACAGATCACTATATAAATGGTTATTGAATGCTAGTGTCTTACTGTGATAAGAAACAGTAAAGTAGAATTTATGTATTTGTGTTTGAACATGGTATAATCTGAATGTTTATGGCTTTTTAATATTGGTGTCATAATAAGAGCACAGCTAATTCAATTACCTAAGAAAAGGGCGACAAAATATATCTGGGAACATGCATCCCATTTTTACCATACAAAGTGGATGTCGTGTGCACATGACATCTCAATACCCTTTATGCGTCTTAATACTTGCGCCTTTTCAACTCTTATCTTCACCCGTTCACATTCATCAGTATACCTCATCCAATTCGCTTTCATACATATCAATTACATTCGTCCCTTTTCCATGAACATTAAACCACGTCACTCATAATGTCACGAAATATAGAACGAAAATCGCCAAATGATATGTCTTGAGAACAAGGCGGACGGTCAGTTGAAAAGTTTAGCTTCTCGGATAAAACATCAGAGATCACATAAACAGGAGACAATAAACCAACTTTCTTGCAGCAATACGGTGTATGGGATTTACTTTACGCGGATTTTACAAACTTATTAATTGCTTCATCACTTAGCTGAAACTATGTGTGTCAGTATTACTTATATTATAACTGCATATTCCAGAAAGTACATGGAATACATTATTAATATCTTAAATTACATCAATTCCGGAGCATTTTTATAGATATAATATATGGTATAATTACAATATGTAAAGAAATAATATGCCATGCAGATGTCTTATTGAATTATCTGTTTCCATTCCATACTGTATTTCAAAATTTTCCTGTATTTCAAAATTTGCAACTTTGAAAATAATAGGCAGTAACGTGACATATTTGCTCCAACCAACAACTTGCGTCGTTGAGCATACGATACGTAAGGTTAAGAAAGTCTGTGCAATACGAATTGGAACTGGCCTCAGTAAATAACTGAAAACACTGCGGAGCACAAAATGAAGTATGTTCATCAAATTTTCCCATAAAAATGTGGCAAATAGAAGCTTCTTTAAATGTCATCAGGTCCTGCCAAAAAGATTTAAAGGTCCTGCAAAAGGTCATTAGCTAGAGCTTGGAATTTCTGTTTCAAATATTAAATTTGCTACAGACCATTATTTTCACGTAAGCACTTTCACTAAATGGAATTTGTGGGTATGTCTGCCGAGTTACTTTATCAAATTTAACAATATTTATCAAAGATGTTTTCGTTCATTGCTGCTTCAAATAAATTTAAGACAGATTGCTTTCCCAAATAATAGTTGCATTAAAGCTTGTATTCATCCAGAACATTCTTATTTTAATCTCTATGCCACGTAAGAGATATTTATACACTTACCACGGAAATGGAAGTTATGGACATTCTATATGTTTTTAGTGTACCTACTTGGAAAAAGTGTACTAAAATTCTCGCGACGGTAAAAATGACAGAGACGTAGATATGTAGTTTTATTCAGCACCGTACCAACATGACTACTGAAATTACATGTAGTATATGATATCCTGGAGTAAAATAATATATGTGCATTCAGTAATACTTTCTTCGGAATATATGCGACAGTAATATATTCACCGATGTTGTGAAATTATCCATCCGCGGATGTCGCTGAGTCGGTCAGATGAGGTAAGCCGACATTCGCGGACCTACTTGAGAATCGAGTGACCAATCGAGGTTGCGTCATTTTGCGCAAGAAATAGGCAATATTGTCAACTAAAATAATTCCAGCAAACTTCATATTCAAAGCTACGCTATCCATCAGCAGCGCAGGAACACAATGGTCATTACCATTGTAGATTTCAGCACTATATATTACAGTTGCAACGATCACAAGGGCACTTGTAAATAACCAAAGAAATGACAATGCATCAAACGTTAATGGGCTTGTACTTTCCTTTCTTTCTAACGTAAATTCTTGCAAGGCGGACGTAAACAGTAGGCCGTAATGATTCCAACCTGCTCCAAATGTGTCAACCGAGTAGTTTGATAGGTAAGTTTTAATTTTTGCAATCCCCTTAAGATCTTGCGTAACTTTCCGCATCATCTCAAATATACCGTTTTCAACAAATCCCGCAAATAATTGGTTGATTCGGTGCATCAAGAAATGTTTTCGCCCAGCGCTGTATATATTCATCGCAATATGTTTTTCAACCTGTGCCACGTTTTCAGAGACTTGCTGTTTGCCAATTCGTTGGATGAGAAATGTCAGCCAAGTCACCTCACCCCTTTTCGCATCATCGTAGAATACTGCAGTATTGTCTAGTTCGTAATTATTCATTGCCAAAATTTCACTAGTATCCATTCCACCCATTTCTAGTCCCTTAATTACGCAGTTCACGTTTTCGTCCTTTGCAAGATTAGTAAGAAACGTGGACACACTACTAACCAGCGTCGGAAGAATACATGGATGGCTTGACTTCCTCTCTTCGAAATGATTCTTGAAATATTGAATATCAATACCGTGCATCCCCAATGGGTAACGTTGTCCCAACGAAATTTTTATGCGATTGCTGTTTATTAGAAATGACCATTGGGACTTTCCGTCAATTCGAGCAAGCATCATCACGGTATATTGAGGCTCTTTCTTGGCAATCTCATCAACAGATTCTGGTAGATAGGGCTTTAACTCGAAAACAATACTTGACATAATGTTGGTCGTGTAAATGTTCCGAATTAGCAAGGCTGCGAATGGCCAAACAACCACTAACACAAGTGCACCGATTATTCGAAATTGTCTTGATTTGTCCTCCCCTTGCTCGACTACTATGGCATAAATCCACAGCGCTATATCACCGCTAACCGCCTTTGTAATCTTGAGTGCGATATACATTAGCGACACGGTAAACAATAACAGCAGCCATTCGGGTACTTCCAGCGCAACGAATATTGATGCCAAACTTCTTAACGCGGTTTGTTGCGGTCGCTTCGTTATCAGAGCATAGCGATACACTTTGGGTGAAAACCCGAATGAATATGATTGAGAAGCCAACTCTGGTATGATTCCCAGTAGTAGTTTGTTGGAAAAATAGAGCGTCGATTGGTGCATGAAATATGCTCCAAAAGCTTCTATACATGTATCAGTACTACAATTTAAAATGGAATAAAATAAATTTACTCCACAAAGATTCCATTTTCGTTGCCATTCTGTTGTCAGGGTTTCATCCAGATTTTTGCTGTAAGGGTAGACGCATTCCCTGTGACGTTCCTTATCGTAGCTGTTCAGCATGAGGGCCTCATGCAGCCGAATCCAGAAATGCTTTAAATGGAGATACGTTTGAAAATATTGGTCCGGAACTGAGACTAACCGTACTGGTCTCAGGATTGTTTTCCAAACAAACTCAAAGCTATTCTCTTGACATGTTTGACAAGAAATAGAAATAATCCCATGCTGAATGTCAACCGCTGCTAAAATGTTGGCTGATGGTACCATTGCATTTATATAAATCGACATAGCAAAGCGGGGACTAAGGTTTTCAAAACTTATTGGAAACACAACGAGATTGTAGTATCCAGGAAACGTTGTCTGATAGTATACTCCATCTTCAGGATGCGCTGTTAGCGTTACGGTATTGCTTCCCTCATTATATTTTGTAGAGAAGTAACTTTGTCTGATGTCAATTATACATGATGCTCGAAACTTTGTTGGAGTCACAATCTTTACGTATAGGGTTGAGAATCTCTGCAAATTTGTATCATACGTTTCTCTGTTAAATGCGTAGTCTAAAGCATGCATCATAACGCATTCGAAGCTTTTATTGATACAGTGCTGCAGGACAAATTCATGGAGTTCTAAGATTCTTGATTCATTTCTGGAGAACTGGATCAGGCAATCACTGCCGACGATACCATTAACGAATTGATTCGCTTGATGTGAATTGGTTTGCAAACCGAATACTTTGCAACAGGACAAAATGCAAACTGTCAGAAATATATTCACCATATGAAAATGACGATGCATTTCAGTAGTAATCATTTTATTATATTCAGAAATATTGTCGAACAGCAAAGTAAAGAGCCCGGTGGTGCTATCAATATATGTAAAAGCAAGCCTGTGTTGACAAACTTAAAAACTTAATTTCTTTAGGGGGTCCAGATATATGTGTATAGTTCACTAATCCTAAACAAGCGGGAAGTCCAAAAACTATATTGTTTATGAACACACTTTTACTGATCCTGAGTAAAGCGAGTCGAAAACTTTATAATCCCTTATTCACGCAGCCTTCTAGAACACGTTCCTTTTAATAAATATCAAATATCCGTTCCTGAATTGTGTTTGGTGAATGCATTGGCATTGCGACACAGAGTTTCAAACTGCTGAAATTGCGCAGTAGTATTTGATAAAGTGTCTTAAATGTTCAATAAAGTAAGCCCTGTTAAACCGTTGGATTAATATATATTGGAGCACTTCTCTACATGCTTTCATTGTCGACGATGGTAAAGTTGAATTGCCGGGCACACACGCTTATTGAAGTTACAATTTTGTGCACTTGATGGAACTACATCAACTTCATAAACGACAGACATCCGTCGCACTTGGTAAACCAAATTGCAGAATAATAAAATAAAGTCTCGTTTATAACTTTCCCATCAATGCCACAAAACACTTTAATATTTTGATAAATTGCTCATAATGAATTATAATTGTTCATGCTAAACGACGTCTCTACAGTTAGGTGTTAAAGTATTTCATGTATGATTAAATAAGTTTGCCAACTAGGTTGTATAAAATTTCAAACCATATCAACGTCACTCAAAGGTTCTGGTCATGAATGTGCCATTACTGATACAGAAGAAATATTCAATAATAATTTCATTACAAAATTCAATATCTACAAATCTGCTCAGCAACGTCAGCGAAAGTACATCCGCATTGGACTGGGTCTTCAGCCGTGAATGATTGATGGGACATAGTGATTTTCTTTCATTGTATTTCGCTGAGTTAGAGAATTAATTGTTTTCACGAAACAATTTTAATGTATTTAAGCAGAATTGAACTGGATATCTTTGCTCAACAACCTTTCCATGGTACATTCAAATTAACAATTCAATTTTTTATAGATGAAACTGAAGTTTAATTTTACTTTATTTTTGATTACACATAATATTACTACAATAATATGTCGTTAATATAACAATATCCACTACATTAATCACTTCAATAGCAATAATGTTCTCAAGACGCATTTTGACATATTTTAATGCAGACCTAAATCTTCATTCACCCTTACTTACTTCATATCAACCTTTAGAGTTCGTAGGTAGGAAATTAATATCCATTGTAAATATCTATTGTGAAATTTAAAACGATTATTATACATATTGTTCTGTTCGATAACAAACATTCTGATTTTGTTAAACTTTACAATCTTTCAATTACATTATGAAACAGAACTATTAAGTGGAATAAACTGAAATACCCAGAAGGAAGAGGATTAGTCCACGGAAATTGATTTTTTGCCCGCAACAAATTAATATACAAAACAGAACTATCAAGTCTTTAAACATGTTTCATATTCTTCTTCACTATCTACAACACCCGGAACGGTTTTTTTATTCGCGGTGGCCATCCACACGTTTTGATGAAAGTCATAATTCGACAACGTCGCGTTGATCTCAGTCATGACCTCCACATACCGCTGATAGTACAAACAATCATTGACACCCTCTACCAACTCTGCATCAATAGATTTATATCTTGCCAGAAACCCATCCCCGCATCCCATCATCATGGAAATGTAAAACCTATCGCGTACAAAAGATTTGCATTCTGCACGCCTGCGGCCCAACGAAATTGTTTCTGTGTCGCGCCAGTAGCGATAAGCAGAATCTAGTGTGGACATTCTAACAAGTAGACGATGAAATGCATCCTTGAGCACCGCACCAGTTTGCTCCGATTGTGCCGTATCTTGTTTCATATCATTTTCAATGAGAGAGGTCGCACTGAAGAGCCATGTGCCAACTTGGTTAAATATTCTGGAGGCTTGGATAAAGTACTTGGTGAGTAGTGAACTGTGTTGATCCCTTTCGCATTCTGAAAATTTGGCCTTGCAGCCACTGTCACAGAAAACCATTTGATTTGTGTAGGTGTCGGAGTGTTCATCTGTCCAGTTTTTTCGGTAGCACGAAAGGCGTTCCCCTTCAACGTATGCACCCTCAAAACCCCCGATCTTAGAACCGTTGTCTGGAAAAACTTCGGGATAGTACTGCCGGTCGCGAAATTTCCATGCATTTCCGCAAGATATCATACAGGTCATGTAATTGGTGCAGCTTGAACCGATTTTCGCTGTCATCTTTTGTACGTGGTCTGCCAATTTTTGCCGAGCTTTGTCCTGCGCTCCCGAAGCATCTTTAAAAACGGCATAATTTTATACAATCATTAGTATATCAGCGATGGAACTGAGTGAGTGAGTACAAAAATAATTTCAAATTAAGTAAAAAATATATATTACATGGCAAATTGCAGCAAATACTTATTTTCTCGCCGCTGTTGCATTCCAGGCTCCGTAACTGGTATTCGTCTTCCCCATTCTCGAAAGTCAATTTACCGTGTTCGTCGTATTCGTATTTAATTTTCTCGCATTCTGCATTCGAACGGCTACAACAAATTTTTACAAAAGCTTTCATTAGAAATCAATGCAAGGAAATGTGTCATTAAGCATTCCTTATAACATGGGACAAAATCAAGATATTCATAAGGACATAGGGAACTGCTGCTTGGGCATAGGCTAAATTGTTCCGTTTCAAGTCGTAAACTAAATATGATTTCTTTCCATAAAAATTATTATGATATTAGGAATAATAAATTTGACAATTGAATCGAGATCACAAAAAACATTTATTGTACCAGACTGGAAAGATTTACCTCGCATTTCCCATTAAAAACTATTACGACACAGCGTGAACAAATTCATCAATCAGAATGTACCAATGTGCTTGAGAAAGACGTCGTTAATTCGACCATGCATGCTAGTTATAAAACTTACTATCTGCAAAATGTTGGATCACCGGGATAAGGGCTTCCTGAGATTACATCCAATGTGTTGATGATGAGAAATATTGCAGAAAAGAGTTGCAGCTTTTCCATTTTGGATGTTGGCAGTAAAAATCAACGTCCCAGCAAGATTAATGTACGCTGAAACACGACTTGTAAAGCTGAACGTGTGGAAACAAATGACAGAGTATGTCCTAATTAAAATAAATGTACATTATGTAATCCAAAAACTTTTAAACTTGTAATCCACTTACTTTCACGACCACGAATTTGACCGTTAAAAGTTCATTAATTTATGTAGGTTTTTAGGCAATGTCAACAGTAGCAGCGGATGTAATAACTTGCGGTCCGCAATTACTTTTAGAAACGTAAGTCATTCAGATCAATTCTGAGGAAAAACACGATAAACGCTCAAAACAATGTCGATGAAAGTGAAAAATGTAGGTGATGAGCACATACCAATTTCCGTATGAACCTCATGATGTAGTGCATGCGGGCTTAAATAAATCTGTACTTGTGTGCATCCAATCAGATAATTGGTCACCGTGCAATATGATTCTCAATTGAAATACGTGTACAGATATGTGCCTCAAAGATTCACTGTGAAGGCAAAGACCTTGAGAGGACACCATTGCTCAGTTGGGAATGCATATTTTATCTTGCCCTAGATTCAGTTTATCACGAAGTGAAGACTTAATAATTGCTACCATGGTCATGTATGTATTTGATGTATATTCCGTGGGTGATTGTGTTATTGAAAGCGAGTTGCGATTATAATGGACTGACCTTGCCTTGGTTCTAGAAATGAAAGTGAAAGTGAGTGAGCTGCCTGCAAAGAGAGTTAAGCATTCTGACTCTACCATAATGAACTGTTGTAATCCAGGAATAGGGTTGAAGCAGAAGGTTAGAAAAAGATATGCCACGAGATAACAAATAAATTCTTCAACATTAAGAAAGCATTTTCTGTGAACGAGGAGTTGTAGTGAATGAACAAGAAGCAACGCATGAACTGAGAATATATTGTACATTTTGTAGCCGGAAAACAAATAATAAATTAAAGAGAGACTTGAGAGTAAGCCCATGTGCTCCTTTCATGAATCAATTGTGTACTTTATAACTTTAGAAATTGCAGTCGAGGCAGCTCATGTTCGAAAGTGTTTGCAGGAAATTACAATTGAAATCAATTGTTTGATTTATTTTTTTTGTAATGCTGCTTGTTTACCAGTTTTAAGTTGAGAACGTACACGAAATATCAAGGACATGTTGTTTTGGTTGGAGGAAGTTATTAGATAATATGGTAGCGTCAGTATTTTAGCATAAGCATAAAGGAAATATGATGTCATAACAAGTCAAATATATATGTACTCATTATTCCGATATGCACATCCGGCGAGTTAAATATTATACAAATCACTACTTCTGACTAGTAACATTTCAAGGATGGACATGCAAGTCAAATGAACCATACATGGTGCTGATGTCAACATCAAAACAAGCATTTATTCTACAAACAAGGTTCATCCATTCGTTTTTTCCTGTAAACCTCGATGCCTGAGGGTACGCTGAAGTAATTCAGAAAGAGGCACTTGGACCGCACCAGATTACATTGAATCATTTTTCCACGAAATTTGTGACAAGGATTGAAAAGCTGTTAATGTTGCAGAAAACGGGTAAACAAAACTTTGAAATGAGCATGGTTTACGTCATCGCTGCTCTAACTTCAAATATAGAATGCGAATAAATATACTATTTGGATCTACCAATGTACACTACTCACCATTACCTATATTTATACAGGCATGCAAAACTGGTGTGGAATGCAAATTCAAATAATGCACAAATAAGAAGGTCGCCATACGCAAACAGGATGCAGTGGTTCGTCATTACGTGTACACATTTACGTTTAACACCACACATCAAGTACACCAGTAAAACAAGCGCTCCCAAAACGTCCATGTCACCCGTCCATCATTTCTTCGTTTAAACGAAAGTTGAGAGCTTGACGGGCGTCCTTTATTCTAGCTTGAAATACATGCCATAAAGACAATATTGATGCAGTTTATGCTTTTCTTCACCATCACCATAATCTTCGATAGGTTTTTCGCAGTTCTGCTCATTCTATAAAAACTGTAGAAAAGATTCACAATGCAAACTGCGCAGTATGTTTATTGCATGTTAAAATCTAGGCAGGACTTCTTCGTGCAAAAACGTCAACTACGTTTTCATGCACTTACTTTCGTAGTGGTGTGGAAAAGAGGGCATGTTTTTAATTTGGTACAAGTTGAAAAACATTTATATTTTAACCAAAGCATTTCACATCACTTATTCCTAGATCCTTTAAGCACAAGAACTCTGCGGAACATATTATGCATTTTGCCTTCTGATAATTCTGATTTGCACATCCGGCATGGTCAATAATATTAAAATCAGTACTTCTGACTAGTCATACCTCGAGGATGAACATACAAGTTAATTGAACCAGGCATGCTGCTCATGTCAATCTCCAGTCAAGCATTTATTCCACAAACAAGGTTCTTCCATTAGTTGTTTCTTGTGAACAACGATGCTTAAGATTGAGCTGTAGTAATGCAGAAGGAAGCATAGCACCCGTTTCTCTATTTACACTGAATCATTTTTCCACGAATTTTCTGAATTCTCCGTATTGCAGAGCACTTAATGTAGCAAACAACGGGTAAAGAAACATTTGTTTGAAATGAACATGGTTTACGTCATCGATGCTTTAACATCAAATATTGCAGCATATTATTTATTCTTTGGATTTGCCAAGGTACCCTACTCACCATTACCTATATTTATGCAGGCATGCAAAACTGGTGTGGAATGCCAATTCAAATAAATGCAAAAATAAGAAGGTCGCTATACGCAAACAGGATGCAGTGAGAGCATCACCCGTCCATCATTTCTTCGTTTAAAACGAAAGTTGAGAGCTTGATTGACGTCCTGTATTCCAGCTTGAAAATATGTTATAAAAATAGACGCAGTTTCTGTTTTTTCCACCATCACCATAATCTTTAATAGGTTTTTTGCAGTTTCTATCAACACTGTAGAAAAGATGCATAATGCAAACTGCGCAGTATGCATGTTGCATGTAAAAATCTAGGCAGGAAAAGTCAACTACTTTTTCATGCACCTAGTAGTGGTGTGGAAAAGAACACATTTTTTAATTTGGTACAAGCTGAAAAACATTTATATTTTAACCAAAGCACTTCAGATTGCATTATGCTTAGAATCTTGAAGCACAAGAACTCTTCGGAATATATTGTGCATTTTGTCTTTACATAATTTCAAGAGTGGATTGTTGGGTTGATTATCTACAGTGATCCATTTTGCATTTACGTCAATCGATAAAAATCAATCTACCAACTTGTGTGGGAAGCACAACTACGAATAATTTGAAAATGAGAAACAACACTATTTGCGTAAATACGCTGGATATTGTGTGTGTACTATTGGGAATGTACGTACTTACTGTTTTGAGTGACGGTGATTGTGTGTACAACACGTGCGCTTCGAAATTGCGTGGAAAGTAAGCACCCGCAAAATTAAAATACTGAACCGTTTAGCAACATTCATTCAATATATCGTATTTATGTATGTATTTATTTATTTACAT
Organism: Sinella curviseta; assembly: GCA_004115045.4. Taxonomy (NCBI): domain Eukaryota; kingdom Metazoa; phylum Arthropoda; class Collembola; order Entomobryomorpha; family Entomobryidae; genus Sinella; species Sinella curviseta. The sequence goes on along the minus strand of CM023200.3, from coordinate 12,943,531 downwards.
ATAATACATGCCTAGTTCCAGCGGCTTACATCTACCATGCCTCGGATCCAATGGGCGAACTTTGTTGCGTGACGTAAATTGCGCGGACGGCAACACGATCCACATTTGCTGTAAAATGCCATGTAAGTGTCACATTTTCCAAATCCTCTCTATCAGCAGTGTTTCATAATAGTTCTTAAATGATTGAATGTCGAAAGCATAAATTACATGTGCAGATACCACTGATATACTCAGGAGTCGACAAAATTGGTTCCGGTTTGTCACATGCACAGCAACGAAATCAGGAGTGAGTTCGAGCTGCATTAAGCGCATTCTATGTGAGCTTTCCTGTAAGGATGGGTTGAAAGGTCAAAGAAGGTCTAACTACCCAGAAGTGTTACACGACGATAGCAGTACTGAGAATCGTGAATTTTTTGACGCATACGTGAAAGGCGAGAGTCTATCCTGTTATAATCACGATAGCTCCAAGAAACGAAGATTGGACGTAGTACTTTCTCAGACGAAAGGTAAATTATCCCCACCCCATTTGCTTGGCATATCGTAATAGTATGAATTTATTCTTGAAGTTTATGTCAATATATACATACTTTCTCAGATGTGTTAGTATGTACAAATATGGTTTCCGCATCCGATCCGAGCAAGCGGGTATGTTTTGTATGCCCGAAAAAAAATGCTGATAATCCAAAGGAGCAAGAGGAAAATCTCTACGATAGAATATCATGCGAGAAGGACTGCAGGTCCAATTATCCAGATTGTGACAAACACATTGAAGATTCCCTGAAGGCGGAGTACATCTACGAGTCTTCTAAACAATTTCACAAATTAGGCATGTGGTGGTTTAGTGCAAATTGGCTCGTCCAGGACGATTTTGACAAGGCAGTCGAGATGACCGTAAAAACCACTTGGGCAGTGAAGCAAGCTTATGAATTATTGCAGGTGAGAATGGAAAAAATGTACACGTCATTTTCCGACTGGATGGCCATGACGAAATCAGAAGGCGATGTAAAACAACATACAGACCGGAAATGGAGGGTCATATCTGGATCTGGAAGTTGCAAAAACACAAGTAAGCAATGGATCCAGTTCCTGATCGGTTACAACCAAACGGATCCAAAACTTGTTGACACTATTTATGAGTCATTGAACTACATACAGTATCAAAATGCGATGAACGAGATTAAAGTTACATTGACCACGTTTGATTTTGGTCCAGGAGAATAGATCTATTGTATTTTGTGCGGACATTCATTTTCGCCCTGATGGTTAAAATCAGGCATTTCCTGTCAAAGATGATTTGTTAGCTGACAAAATGCATTTATATTATAAAATATGTTATTATATTTTCAATTATTCTTAGTTGTAGCCGTTATCGGTAGCATTATATGAAATGAGATGCATGTACATAAACCGGATGTAAAATGTGTATTTTATCTACGCGTAAGCAATTTAACTTTCATTATATTAAACGATATGGTACTAATTGCTTCCAAATCTCTGTACATGACATGTTGTAAATGAGAATAATTATTTTTACAATACCTGCTGTTAATCTTACCCATCATCATTGTATATCTTATAGGGAATATTGTCAGTGAGATTCAGCCATGCCTCAGAATCCTTCGTCTGAGGTAAAGTTTCCACTAGAGTAATGCAATTAATACCTGCTGACATTCTCTCTATACGTGACAATAGTATTCTCTCCGATATAGATATTGTCCCTCCAAATGCAGTAACAAAACACATCCACGCAACCACGCAAGGCCATAACTTGGAAAGGTCGATCACATCCTGCACAATGAATCCTTTATTTGGACTCCGATATTCCTGAAGAATACCTATCATAAGGTGAAAGCGCCAATGAGCCCATCGATCCCACAGTGAGAGCAGACCACCTTCCCACATCCGTATAACAGATATATGCATCCAGTGTTGGTTCACAGCAAATATTTGCATGAACAAATAAGTGTAGTACACCACACGGGGTAGAGAATGACATTCCGCATCGTTTACCGACGTGTAATTGTTTATTAACGCAGCAAATATATCCTTATGCTCATTCCCGTTGAATTCATCCATTTCCATACCACTTTGGTTTTGAAACCATTTTGCCTTATCATGCAGACCAAGCACAAGGTCGGTGCTGAGAAAGCTTTTGTTGGCAAATTGGCTTACTTCCGGCCTTCGAAGAAGACGGTCGAAACGATTTTTTTGAGTGTCATCGTGTTCTCCTCTCTGGATTAGTACCTTGAAGCCAGAGGTTAACATTTCCTCAATAGAAGTGAATGGCCCTAATGGTTGAGATGTCATTACGGTGCTTGTTATGGCGTTACCGTATAGCTGCCCCATGAAGAAACCGAATATCGCCAGAACTCCAAATTGTATCCGCTTACTGTCCGCCCTCTTGTCGCTAGGCGATCCGCCTTCAAGGACAGAAATTGTCATTAGCGCTTGGTCGATAGTGTTTGCAATGGAACTTGAAAAGGTCACTGTTGCTCCGAAAATAACGACAGATAGCGTCAGCCACACCTGCCATTCGAATGCACACGTGATCCAGTTTGCTAACGGGTTCGTCTATGTCGTATGTCTTTGAATGCAGTATGCCAGAATCCTACGGTTCATTGAGTTACTTGATATACTCGTTCGCACATTCCAAAAGGTATAAAAATGCCCATCCCTCAGTTCCTCCCCATCCGTAATTGCTGTTCGAATGAATTGATGCCCGTACCATCACATCTTAACGTTTTTCCCCTCTCTGCTGCTCATTTGAGAGTATAAATTCATTGACAGATTATGAGCTCTGAGGAGTGTCATCGCCGACATGATGCCGTATGTGCATAGGTGGGAATCCTTTGTTTTATACAATTTCTGCAGACAGATTCCAGGATTCTTCCGGTTAGTGATGTACTTATCAAATAGCCAAAGCTTGGATGAATACAGCTCCGCGTTTAGTACCTACTTGTTTCCATTTCTGAACAGAAACTTGTGTAGTGTAACTGGTTTCAATAGTATCAATGGCGAAAAGAGAATTGTCCTCATTTTCTGGGAGAGATATCCAAGGGAGTAAATTTGAGTATTTTGCTGATGATTTCCCATATACACTATAGCCTTTATTGCAGGTGTAAGCAGGAAAAGGTTCAGCATGTGCCACTCGGATTTGAAAGGATCCGGAGCATATTCCCGGCAAATGAATATGTAGACTGTGGTAGGAAACATGGTGTACTTGATGAAGAATCTCTGCATGTTAGTATTAATCGCCATTGAAATCGGTGCAATAAATATATGATACGGCTGGTTGTACTTGTACGGATTCTCACATTCAAGCTCACCCGTCAAGTTTGAGAAGGACTGGATGGCAACTTGTGCAACAAATGGTTGTATGAACGATGATTCCATGTTGTTAAATATTATTAAATAATCAAACCTGTCTTTGACAACTTTATCACTAAAATCAGCCAGACCATTTTGCTGCGAAAACACGCACTCACGTGACATTTGAGCTTGAAGCTTTCCGGCACATATGATTAGTATCACCATTGTATATACAAACTTCAAAAAGACCATTATTGAAGTTTTCTGATCGACATCCAATCTGATCATATGCACTGATGCTGCTTTGTATGCGGTATATTGTGTTTTATAAAGTCTGCAAAGATTTTGTAAAACAACGACCAATATCGAGTTGCTGTAATACAGTTGCGTACATTCCGTATCTGTGGCATTCCGCCAACTATACATATTTTAATCTGTTACTCACACATTTGTAAGCTACATTCTCGTATTTCTCAACGCTTGAACGTACAGAAACATGATTTTTCTATCACGTCAGCTCTTCCAGAAATTGAAACTCATATTCTGACAAAACACTAACATGTTTTTTTCAATATTGATTAATCGAGTAATTAAGTTTGTCCACGTGCCCAGCAAATTACATCCTGTTTCTCTGATGATATATTGGCCATAATTTGAATAGTTCATACCAGTTCTCATTTATGTATTTGTACACTAGCGCGTATTGTCGTTTTGTGAACAATAGAACAAATAATGGATCATTCCTTTCCAAGTTGATGAAGATGCGAGTAAACAGTCATTTTAATGACACAAATCATATGGAAGACATACTTAATGATTGCAATGAGGTAATATGTTAGCTATGACATTATAGATATGAAAATAGTAATTTGAGTGTTATCAATTGTAGATTAAGAACTACTTTCGGCGAGTAAGCACTTGTTGCGTTTGACATATCTTCCATGCAATGTCCTGTAATTTGTAAATAATCTTTAAAAATTAACGCAACAGATGTCATTAACAATGCATAATGATAATTAAAGGCAGCTCAAAAGATTACAAAGTATTCCGCGGAAAAATATCTATTTCACAAATTAAAGTGGTTCTAAAATCAACGACCGAGTTTACTTCATTCCATTGCCAATTACAATGCCATTTAAATATTTATGACAATATTGCAAATTATGTTCGCATCAATACATATTTAAACATTGAAATTGTCTTCAGTTTATTTAGTATCTTTAGTTGTTGGCATATCTAGGATATATGTTGTGATGTTAGCAATATGCTTTTTCTCTGCGCCCTGGTGACCAAAGAAACCATCAATATCCTGCAGTGAGTCACCATATTCCCCATTTGGATTGTTACAGCTTAGTTCCACAACAGCTCTAGAGCCCAAGTCAACATAAAAGGTACCATTCACCATAAGCTCCGTTATGAACATGTCGTGATGGTCAATAAACTCCACATCATTTGGAAGATAGTCCCTTATGTCAGTTGGAAACATTTTGTTACCCTCTTCGTACCCATCAGCATTTGCAAAAGCGGTGTAGTTTAAAGGGAAATTCTCTATTCTCTGCACCCAGGTAGCTATACTACACTCACTGAAAGGTGGAATGTGAATTGATCTTTCGTACGTAACACTCTCTTGGTTGACAACGATTTTCTTGGTAGTTTCATTACTGGGCCACTCATACGTCCCTGATAATAAACTAGGTAGCAAATCTAAATAATCAAATCTAATACCCGTTTCAACCTCACGTTCACAACTGGCCTCCACTTCCACGCTATGAAACTTAGTCAGCCCAGCGGGAATCGTGAACTGGAGAGTCGTGGTCAAATTTCTTGATGATTTATGCAATATGGTTATCGACGTGGAGCCATTGTTTGTTATCCTTAGGTCATCCAATAATTTTGACCAGCCACCAGATGACTTGTCGAATTCATGCTGGTTGATGACAGTGCCGTTTTTAAGGTGGAATTTGTGTATGGATGCGTCCAGTCTGAAAGCACCAGCGTATAAAATATCAAGCTGTTTGCTCTCTTGATATTTATGTATAAGAAAATTATGGTGCGAAATACTACTTACCTAATACAACTCGGAATTTCCTCCAAGTTTCGATATGACCGAAACGGAACCGCGTTATTTCCCCAATTCTCTAGTTGCCATTTGTTTTCAAACATTCCAAAAATTTCGTCCAGCCCGTGAATCAACCTATAGATTTTTGTTGACGGTTTGTTCATAATGGAAGACGGTTTTCGTGTACCGTCCTCCCACAGATCCATAGAGTTGAGACTGACGCCTCCGCGCAGAAACCGGGACCGACCCTTACAGTTTTCAGTCTCAAAGAGAAGAATATCATTACCGTGATTGTCGATAATTACATCCTTTCCCGGGAGACGGCTGCAGCCGCACAGGCCCGTGCTTTTGAACATTGGTGCGGCCAGTGGCATGTCAAAGTTACTGCCATCATAAATGTCACCATTTAGCGTTGACCCTCCATCCAACCAATTGCATGGATGAAAGCTGGAAATGAAGCTTGCATTCTCCTTTATCTGCAAATTCAATATGTGTTTGACTATCAACTGTGTTATTTCAAAATATATAAATGTTATGAACTTTCCATAAGGCAACGAGAGAGTATTACCAACGCTTTCAGGTCAGCCACATTTCCATCCACACGAAAGCTCTGAAATGGTGCCGAAACAACGCGTTCGTAAGGCATCAGATCGTCAAGCCATCCTGGAGGATTCGTTTTTGGATTACTTCCTCGCTCAAATAACAATCGGATGAACAAAGGAGGATCAAATAATGATTTGCAGTCAGGCAAATTGTACAGCATTAGGCAGCTGTCGGATTTAAGAGAACAGACAGAAAATTCGGCTGGACCATCCGGCATGATTTGAACATTTGTGCAACTTTGTTCGTTTGTGCCGTTAACATCCACATTAGTTAGAAAATCTCCAACACAATGTAATATAATTATAATTATGTGTGGTCTATACTCTTTATTATTTCATTCAGAAAAATTGTATGGTATTGTTGCAAAAACTTACTGGTGTAATTTGTTCCTCGAAAAAACTCGACTCGAACACCATCACAAAGTTGAACAGTTGAGGATATTAGGATGAATAGTAATAGAATCCTCCAGTTTCTGAAATTATTAATTGGTTGCATTTCTTCAAGCTGAAGTATTTAATGTGGTTCGTAGCGTGACTATCAACTGCACCTGTTACCTTTTCGTTCATCCCACTTAAATAGTTGTCAAATTCAGCTCTCGTAATGTCATTGATCGTTCTTCTAATGACGTCTTAATGATCACCATAGAAAATGGTAAACATTTGATCAACTTCCTTTACATTTTTGTAAATGCTCAACTGAACAAAAACCGGATCTCGTGAGATATGTTTTGTGTTACCTATCTTTCTAAATTACTTCATAATTACCTAATATTCTGCGATATTCATTAATGGTTATTACGATTGAGAATGTTTTTGTAGGGATTTAGAAAATCCATTCAATTCCTACAACTTTCTTTAACTATATCTACATGTGATTACCTAATGAGTATACGAGAATCGAGATAACTCCTCGACATATGTCCAACCGACAGCGCATCATAAATGTGAGAAATGTAGGCAAAATGTATAACAGGGAAGTAAAAAGGAGAATGACGCATTATGTCGTCACATCTCCTCAAGCAAGATGGATTTCATGTGATTAAAAACGCATCTCGTTATACATTAATTATACTTATAGTGTGTCTTATGCTGTTTCTCACTTTAGTAATTCCGTATTGGTGATGTAATACGACCTGTATGGTGTTATTAGTAACATGTATAGCTTTACTCTTATTCACGTATCAAAAGATAGTGGATACATAGCCACTTTAGATTACACATCCAAAAGAAACTGATATCACGTCAGTTGTCCTGCCAATTAATTGTACGGTGTACTCCAAGATCAGGGTACTTGATGAAGAACTTACTAATTGTGCATCCCAGCTAGCTTGGAAAGAACTACTACATTAAACTCGAAAGTTTTAATGATTCGAATTTTGAAGTAGTTGCTCAGTTATGTCACTATTGCACACGTGGAGGTTCTCGAGTACATAATAGATGCAGTGGCTGCGGAACCTCTTTAAACCTGTGGGGGACAAGGTTTCCCGTTCAAACAGAAGTTAAATATACTAATGGCTAAAAAGGCAAGAATTTTCGGTTTACATGTAAATACAATTAACGAAAAGACGAGAGTTGCGAGCGCAGCGAGCAGAAAAATATGACATTTTTAGATTAAAATATGAGGGAAAACGGTAGATTTCTTCCAAAATTAAGATTTCGAGATAATCATGTATCACACATATATGCTACTATTTTATTTTTTTTAGTTTGTAACGGTTTTTAACGGTAACGTTGACCGATTTGACCTAATTTCAATAGGTAACACAATTTTTTTAAGAAAGCTAATTATAGCTTTAATTACAGGATAAATAATGTGTAATTGGTATACATATATGCTATACAGTTCAGCAATTATTTTGAAGATAATTTTTAAGCAGCACATCGAAATGCTTGTGTATACCATTTTGGAAGTAAATGAAACACATTTTCAATTATATTTTTATCAATTTATGAGCTATATAGCACAGAAACTTATTATACATGAAGCACTATTATACATATAACAATTGAAATTGGCTATCTGCCATACATTGGCATTTACACCGTGCTGCAGGTTGTTAGCCAAAAATTCCTTTTAATGGGTACGCTACTGTTAGCCGTGGGGTAAATATCAGGTTATTTTTCTGCAATGCCATGATTTTTAAAATTAGTCAGTGAATAGTGTCCGTGGCTTTTCAAAAGTAAAGAGCACCACATCTTGTAGAGCAGAATTCGGTGATTCTACCAGTATATTCACCACAGCTGTACGAGTACTACCAAAAATTCCTTATTGATTTTAGTAAATACTTATAATCAATGTAATCAAATGACAATCAGGCACGACAACAGTTCACTCACTAAAATCAAAAAGGAATTTTTTGTAGTAGTCGTGCAGCTATAATGAATACAATGGCAGAATCACCAAATTCTGCTCTACAAGATGTGGTGCTCTTTACTTTAAAAAAAATTAAAAAACACTGCTTAACTATTCAACTTTAAAAAAGTGGTGGTTGTGGTGGAGGACAGTTGTGTGTTGTTTTGATGATATGAGAGCGTATGAACCAATAGTGCAGAGGTATGAATGCTCAGGAGATCGCCCGACCACTTTGACTATGGGGGAATTGCCATTATGAGATACAGGCTTAATATGTTTTACCTATGCTTGTAAATTTCAGTGGGGGATATTGATACGTTTGTCCCCCACTTGATCAAGGTTGTGGGGGATTTATCCCCCACGTCCCCCACGGTTCCGCAGCCTATGGATAGTAGACACTCTGTAAGAACCGTTATATTCTCTGTACAGTTTAAACATAATGCAACCGCAGCCCACCAATATTACTATTGAATAACTAAAGCTTACTCGATACAAGTTAATGCACTGGTTTGATTGAAAGCTCATTGTCAAGTACTTGAATATGTCACCAGCACCATATTTAATTGTTTCTCCAAGCCAGTAATTGGTAGGAAATATAATACCTAGTTATGTCATAACCACTGATTGCACAATTCACTTATTCAACACTCCAACATTGAGTGCTTTATCGAATCATTCCCACCATCTTACCCCACGCACATATTTAGTTAAATTCCCTATTCTCAGTTCAATTTTACTAGTCGTTTCACTTACAGCGAGCTGTCACAAATATAAATTTTGTTTGCATAGAAAAATACACAAACCAATCAACTAATTCCGTGGAGTTGAACCCAATCAAATGATGGCTAACATCATATATTCCGTTTTTATAACTATCGTTCTGTGTTACCTGGCTGCCACCATAATTTCCTGTTGTGATACTTCCCACAAAAATCCGTTTGACTTATTCAAAATGTGCACCATACACTTCTCTCACTCTCATCACCTAGATCCCTCGCATCAACTACAAAAATGGAAGTCGCATTATTCTGGATTTTTACTAGATTGCAGCATATACCAGAATTGTATTAGCATCCACACGAAATCAAACTTTAGTCTGTCATTCAAAACCCCCACTGACAAGTTGAAAAAAAAGCGATTACTGATCCAGTTTGAAGAAACTGTAGAGGAGGAGCTCCTAAGTGTAACGCGGACTGTTGGGTCTGTATTACAAACGCAGAGGTATGGCACCGTATGTACAGTTCAGTTTCCTAGAATCAAATCTGTAGGCGAGAATACATATTATTTGCCCTTTGATAATAAACATTTATTACAAACCGAGGAAGATTCCCTTCGAAATCCGCTGTCTCTTTTTCAAAGGATTTTGTTGACGCCTCTACCCTCCCTTAAAAAGCTAGTTAATAAAAGACACAGAATTTGGGCAACGTCACGACTGAATGCGTTACTCATATTTCTTAACCATACTGATGGACGAATGTGCATGGGCATTCCAAGTTTTCAGCAGGTTAATATGAGAAAACGTATAACGGATTACACTTATGCATCTCGAATTTACTTGAACGGAATAGATTATCATTTGAGGATCGGCTTCATTCTGGAAGCAAACTTAATTTTTTCAACAAGTTTCAGCAAGAAAGCAAAACACCCAAGTGAGATTAGGATTGATTCATTTAGTGCGGCCGAAGCGTGGCTGCCAGAGGGAGACAGTCAGGACTGGAACAGAGATTCTTTCATTCAAATATTAGGAACTTATTTTAATTGCACGGTAGCTTCGACGTCAAACGTTAATCTTTGTATGTCGCCATTCACTAAACGAAGTATTCGTGGCATCTCGGCTATTTTGGATTCCCTAAATTCCACCAAGTTCATACCGTACGGGCAGCACGTAAACAACGGCGGTTTAAAATATATGATATTAGTCTCAAAATATGACAGAGGCGACTATTTGGCCAGCTTGAGTTCGCTTTTGTTTCCTCTAACTTGGCATATATGGCTGGTATTTGCATCTACTCTTTTCTGTATTGGAGCCATCATCATCGGAAGTAGCGAGAGAGCGAAACTCATAGATGCAGTATTTTGGCTAGTGACAACGCTGCTCGAACAAGCTGACGATGGAAGTTGGCTCCGAAGCAGAATATGTTCCGTCCATTTGCTGTTATGGCTCCTGTTGGGCATTTTCATGCGACAATTTTATACGTCGACAATGTATTCCGACATAACGGCTCAGCCGGATCCATTTTGGTTGCCAGAGTCATTGGACAGTGTCACAAGTGCTCACCAAAATGGCACATTGTCGCCGTTGCGATTTACGACAACGACTGAAACTTATACGAGCATGTTGTATATGTATACCTATGCATTTCTACTGAGTCACACAAACCATTCGTCCAAGATACTACGGTACGCATGTAATGTGTTCGTCCTGTCCGATGTATTGGAATTTGATTTATTGGCTGCGTCAGAATCGTTTAAAAGCACAAAGTTATTTCCGATACCAAAAAGCAATCGCGGAGCTAAGGAAATAACCGAAATGGATAACGCCCTAGTTTATTACAATGAGGCTGCAGAGGAGGATTATATTTCCATAAGGCACTTGTCAACGTTGATTGGAAAGCGTATTTTATACGACAACAATGAAGAGCCGTTTCTCCCTGATCGCCTTTTCTACGAACTTAAGATAGAAACATTTTACACTGAAATATCTTTCAAGGTAATCGGAGCGCTTTATAGCTCCGGAATAATGCAATATCTGGACGAAATCGTGTATTCGTCTTACAACTTTGCAGTTCAAATGAGAAATGTAATCAATGTGACCGGACGTCAGAAGCAAATTAATACTGAAAGCTATTCTCGAATGTATGTGGACGGTGAATACAGAAGGGTTTGCATGAAAGCTGCCACTGTGGTGCACAGAAAGATCATTCCAGAAACGTTGAAGGAATCGGATACGGAAGAGACTCCAGTTTCAATGGCTGATATTTTTGTGTGCTTGCAATTGTTCACCTACTTAATGTGCTTCGGTTCACTTCTATGGATACTGGAGAATGTGCGAAATACGTTAATTAGAACAGGCTTGAGATGAGTTGTCATATTTAGCCACGCATTCAGCATGATATTGATCCCATAATAACTATGAAGAAACCATTACAATTATGGTAAATCCGTAGATGTAAATATTCATTACTTTAATAAAAATATCTGCAAATATGTTAGCATTTACAATTCATATTATTCATCAATTTGTTCACATATTGCAAAATTTTTGTTACTTTAGAAAATTATTAAACGTGACCATTTAACTAAGTTTATTAATTCATATATTGTATTTGATTGCACTAAAGTATGTAAGCATAGGGTAAATTCAATGGGATGTGAATAAATCGCAATGTAATACCGATGTACAGGAGCATAAACTACTGATTACCATATCAAAAAAAGATTCCTACTAATGATTATCAATTGAAGCACAATGTCTCTTGAAACTTGTAGAGTCAATTTATAACATTTATTTAGTTCATTTCACCAGTTCGCGCGTGCCTGTTTAAAGCCCATTTCCGTTGAAGTGACGTTACGATGAACCCCTCGTGTTTGATAGCATAAACTGTATTGTGAAATAACTGTCCGTCTCTTAAGTTCTCTTAAGGCCACCATTCCGCAAGGAATATTTACTGACTCATCCATTTGGATTTAGCATGAATTACACTTGAATGTGTCACCGGCCTATGTATATAACAATCCTTAAGTGCATATACGTAACTTTAAATCTGTCGGATATTGACATTTTACAGTGGTTTTACATTGTAAAATTCTTCTGAGGTGATTTCGTCATCACTGCCGTTATAATTGATTTACGCAACGGATTGTCCTTACGTGTAATTATTATTCATTCAAATGTCTTGCCTCGTGCCCAAAGTCAGTAAAAATACGGTGTTTAAAGCCCTACCAAGTTAGCTAAATTATTATTGTGCCATTACATTCTTAACGTTTCCTTATCACATGAACTGTGGCTAAAAATATTCGCGCATTTTAGATTTTATGATACACCTCTTATCAAATGTAATTTCTGTTACCCTTCCTATATTACATTCTGTATTTATCGCAATGGCAACGAAACATGGAAATTTGTTTGACGTGTTTAAGATTTGCACCATTCATTTTTCACATTCCGACGACGTAGATCCTTCAAGCCGGTTCCCAGAATGGGAGTCGTGTCGATCTGAATTCTTACAAGGCTGCAGGTTACACGGAAACTGTGTAAGCATTCATACACAAGCAAATTTCACTGATCCTTTCAATAGATCATCAGATGGTGCAGAAATGAATGCGTTACTACACAAGTTTCGAGAAGCGGCTGAAGAGGAGCTCAATGGTTTGAACCGATTATTGCGGACAGCCTTACCAAAACACAGACTCGGAGATGTGCGCACTGTTCAGTTTCCGAAAGTCGTACTCAAAAACGGACTAGTTTAAATTTGGCCGTTTGATAATACACTCCTGTTAGAAAGGACAACAATGTGCCATCCACTGTCGCCTTTCCAAAGGGTAATGCTAGCACCGCTTCCCTCGTCTAATAAATTAACTAATTCGCCACAAAATGTTTGGGTCACTTCGAACCTCAACGCATTACTGGTATTTCTTCATGCTTCTGATGGACTAATATACATTGGTATCCCCAGCTTTCAAGAAGTAAATATGTTGCATACGATAAGTGGATTCACATAGCATCTGAAATTTTGCTGCAGCCAATACCCAAACAGTTAGTTACAATATATTTCGTACCGCAAATAGCCAACATATTCTCTAAAAGCTTCAGCAGGATAACAATGCAACACAGTAAAATAAAATTTCCACGGATGCACAAATTTACAAATCATCGCAGCAAAACACATAATTTGTTGCCGGAAGAGTCAATCTACGATTGGTCCAGAATGAAATTCCTGAAAATTGCAGCCTCGCATTTCAACTGCACAAAAGCGTCACCTTCAGATACGCATCCTTGCATGCAGGCATTTACAGAATACAGCTTCAAGGATGTTCAGTTTCGTATAGTTATCAACAACACCAAGTTCATACCGTATGGGCAGCGTGTAAATGCGGGTGGCCTTAGATATTTAATTTATTATGGGAAGGAAAACAGATTCCAATTTTCAGGAAATATTGCTGCATTATTGCATCCACTGACCTGGCATACTTGGCTACTGTTTGTGTTGATATTCTTGTTAACTTGCGCAATCATTGTTGGGAGTAATCGTATGGTAACCCTCCGAGATGTAATCTATAGGCTGCTTACAACTCTTTTGGAGCAAGCAGACGATGGAAGATTGCTAAGAAGTAGGATTTGCTCCTCACATCTGGTACTGTGGCTCCTGCTGAGCATTTTCATGAGAAACTCTTACACCTCAACATTGTATTCGGACATGACGGCACAACCCGATCCAGCTTGGTTGCCGGTGTCATTGGAGAATGCTACTCGAGACCATCAGAATTCCACGGAATCCTACCCTATGCGATTTGCGACCATAACTGGCACATGTCTGAACATGATGTCCATTTACTTGCATGTATCGGATGTGAATCAAACAATCGTTAGTTCGAAATTGCAACAATACATGTTCAATTTGTTCGTTGTACCTGGTGTTAGGCCATTTGGGTCATGGATAGCACATGAGTCTATCGAAGCTACGACTCCGTGTCTACTGCAAAATTGTAAGGAAGCAAGGAACGAAATGACCGAGAAGGAAAACGCCCTTGTGTACCATCATGAGGCGGAGAAGGATGAATACATATTCATTCGGCACCTTTCACCGCTGTTGGGGAAGCGCGTTTTGTACGTAAACGACGAGGAGCCGTTTATACAGGATCGTGCGTTCTATGCAATAGAAAGGGAAACATATTACTCAGATCTGGCGTTCAGGGTTGTTGGCACACTTTATAGCTCGGGAATAATGCAGTTTCTGGACGAAATTGTTTATGCGTCATATGAGTTTAGGAAGGAGATGAATGGAGGAATGAAATGGAGAGGACATAAAACACAATTTAATGTTCAATGTTATTCAAGACAATACATGGAAACGGAATTCAGAAGGATACGATCAAGGGCCCGAACTGTGGTGCACAAAAAGATCATTCCGGAACCGTTGAAGCATGCGGACAATGAAGAGGTACCTGTGTCAATGATTGATGTTTATGTATGCTGGCAAGTATATTATCTAGTTTTGAGTATCGACATGGTAGTTTTGAGTATAGAGATGTTATCGCAACTTTGCATCACTAGTCGTAATTAGTAACTAAGTAGCAAGTGCGCACAATTGAAAAAAGCTGTTTGTCGTCTCTTGCAACAAAAATAAACGAATGAAATATCATCAACACAAATTAGCTTCGGCTTTGTCCAATAAAATCAATCAGTTAAAATATGCTAAAAATATAATGTGGTCCAAGGTTACGTGAGCATCTCTACTGACTCTACTGATGTTTCCGTGGTTCTGGGATGACGTAAACAGCATTTGACTTCTGCTATCATTATAAATCCATTACAATCGAATTCTGATGTAACTAAAATAGCACTTGCCACTCGTTTCACATTCAGATTTCATGACCGCCTGTTTCTTTTAGTGCATGACAACTCGATGGTGTAAGTTAAAATAGAGACAAGAGAGGAAGATGCCGGTATCACGAAACAAGTAAATCTACTGGCAAATTAATTGGATATTTATCAAGATATATACTTGTCACATTTGATTGTGTTTGGCATTCATTTTTAAGAAGGTGATACATTCACTGAATCGAAAACACGAATAAGTACTGTATCAGCCATACGGGTGTTTTTTAATGCATTGAATATGACGACTGACTAACAAATATATGCTGCCATGCTTGAGTATTCTTATTTATGACGAAGACGACATTTACACTTTATATACGGAAACTATATATGCTGTAGAGGATTTATTGAACAATTATTAATTACTACGACATAGAATGTTTGATAAGTACCCAGTTTTCGAGCATTGTACATCTTCAAATTGGTGTCTGTCCGAAATATTTGTTTTCAGTTTGCTTGTCAGTTGTTACATGTTGAAACTCAGATGTGTTTCATTTGTGAAAATTACTTTTGAACAGTCGAAATCGATTAGGCGAGGATATTGGCCATTTGCATCACAACGGGAGTTGTATTGGGTAAGTGTGGTTGGTTATATTACCTGACTCTATAAGCCAAACTTATTATTTCGTATGGCTTAGTAACATTGCTTCAGCTGGCATAATCGTTATGTGATGACTTATTAATGTCAAAAACTTAGCAATGTAGATTTTGGTGGCAAAGAAACGAATGGGGTTACGTCATTCTCAATATTCTATGCCAAGTTTCATTGGGCATTGTTGTGTCCGAGGAAGCAAGTGCGGATTGAAATATCGGTCCGCGCGCGTGGCTTTTCTTTCATTATATTGCAAATGTAATATCATGCCACATTACAGATTTTAATTGTCATTCATTATTCCATTATCACTCTTTAGCATGTAGGTTTTTACTCATTATTAATTATTTCCGAAGAGTAGTTTATAAGTGGTGGCAGCCGGCATAAGTGTCAGTCGAAATATCCCGGGCAACCCAATAAGACAGGAAACATGGACAGAATTTTCATTCTTGTAATATCACTTATCTTTTGCAGCAATTCCGCAGGTAAGTACATGAATTAAAATTATTACGCTGAAACACATAAGTAATTTCTGAATAATCAAAGAAAACTTATCCTGCAGACGCTGCATCGTGTGCAAATGGCTGGATTCCTTACAAGGACGAACTATGTATCAAGCTCTTCACGGATTTTGTCTCGTTCGACGATGCCAGCGACTACTGTGCAGCACATGGCGCGGAAACTTCCCTTGTCATGATTAAGGAACCCGAGTTGCAGGAGCTATTGGTGGAATACACCGATGAAATATACGATAACATATGGCTGGGAAGCAAATTCAACGATGAATCCATTGGATACAGGTGGCTTGACGGAACACCAATGACATTCACTAATTGGCAGGAAGGTTATCCTACAAATATCACTGACCCCGAACACTGCGTCGAGTTCAGACCGCCAAATGGACGACTGGCAGCAGAATTGAAAGGAAAATGGGCGGATGTGGCATGTCAAAAACGAAATCTGGTAATGTGTCAAGCACCCTTAACTTGGTCGTTGCAAGATGCCGTTGATGAAATCAAAAGAATTCGAAAGCAGCATCAAGAGGATATTGATGCTGTCCAGACGGAGCTGGTAGAGGCAACCCAAATTCTACAAAAGGAACTTGAAGACACAAAACAAAATTTACTGACTGAGCTGGCAGAGACAAAGCAAACCCTGCAGTCGGTTAACTCACGAGTAGTTCCGGTTGGGTCAATCTACATTGAATACAACAATCAGCCAAGTCCTCGTTCCCTATGGCCAAGTTTGACCTGGGAGGACATTACAAGCTCTTACGCCGGCTTGTTCTTTCGTGCCTCTGGAGGTGGATCTGAGGGATGGGGAGCTACGCAAGCAGAATGTGCTCCTCGAATCACTCAAATGGAATACGCCGGTAGAGATGGCAGTGGTTTTCCTGAAAGGGTGGATGTTCCACCCAGCGGTTGGTCCCCGCATGTTCAAACAGCACACACATACAGCAGTGGGTCGTTTTGGGGCCGAGCAATAAGAGTCCACACTCAGGCATGCGAAGTTCGTCCAAAAAATCAAGCAGTTAGGATTTGGAAACGATCAGCTTGAGAAGTGGTGAAACTTGATAAAGTCTTTAGATTGATGTGCATATATTACATATCTTCAAACAAATTAATACATTAACTTTTAACAGCGAAACAAACAATTGAGTCCTATAATATATTCCCATTCACGATCCTTCCCTATCATAATATAAATGCTAGGAGCAATATATGTTTTTAATGGTATGACTTACTATTGACCAAATTGTTGTAATATATTATACATCCACTGTAATAAAATTATATTTTTCTTATAAATATTTTTGCATAATTTCCAACGGTCGTGCATGACAAAATGGATTGGATAACATTCATGTTACCTTTTCTGCACGTGTGGCTTAAAATGGTTTTGTAATGTTATTATCTGATAAAATCACCATTAATGGAATTTGGAAACACAATGCGCATTCACTCGTTACTAATTAGTACTTTACGTTGCCAATATATGTACATGTTTAAATTGCCCAAAGGTTGGACTTGATTGTAACACCATTTTGATAACCACAAATTTCTCATATGCATACTTTTTTGAATGATGAGTCTGCTCTAGCCAAACGTCCTGTGGTTTGACAACAGCCTAACATTGCGCTTTCTAATCATAATATTGAAACACTTTTTCGACAAATGGGGGAGGAACTTTGTTCAACTCTTCCATTTCTATTACCGCCAGATGATCGAGCACGACTTTCCGAACGGCTTGTATAAGCACAGCATATCCACAATAGTCGTGGGGTCTTATGTCATGTGATCTGATGGGGATTGTGCAATTGTGTGTAATTGGCGAGAACATATCCACTGCCATTTACGCTGGAACATTTTCAGTGTCCCACTCAACACGACGACGAATTGGGATAGCCCGCTAACTTAAAAAGTTTAGATATTCTTAACTGCTCGGAAATCATAATATTTGTGTAAAAACGGTGGAGTTAAATCAATACAAGAATCTTATTTTTTGGCATTCAAGTATCGATTTCGTTAAGTTCATGCTGACATGAATATATCAGCATATGTTTCGAGCGTTGCAAGCGATCGCTTTTCTACAGGACGTTGTCCGTGTCGTGTTAATATTTAATATGTTGTCTCCAGGATGCCTTGCTAACAAAAGCATTAATTTCAGAGCTGTTTAAGTGAGCGCAATATGCTTTCGCGATATTCCTCAAGACATTTTAGGTCATCGAACAAAATTATGCTGGGCATTTGTAAGAGCGACACATTCACTCACTGGAAAACTGCCAGTTTCAATTACATTATTTCAATATCGATTACTTCGTCACGTCGATATTATGTCCCTAACGGTACTAGGTAAACAATTAAGGTGTTGGTTCGTAAAAATGTGAGAATGCATTTGTCGTCGTATACGTTTTGGCATATAAGTCAAACATTTTGATTTCTACTTATCCCTATGACTTGTTAACATTAACACGGGTATAGACTCCAGAATGGTGGCATCCTCAAATTAGTATATATAGCGTGCAAGACCATTCATCTTGCATCATTATAGAATAAATTCCGCCCAAAAGACGATCTATTTTTTATTTAAACGAATATGTTATGAATTGGATATTTTTATCCCACGTCCACGCGAAGTTAATTGCTTTTTGACAAAGGAAAGCCGTTCACCTGCCCAACTCAATTTGACAGAAACAATCGAAGTTGTATATCTCAATTTCCAACTCGACTGCCACGCAATCATCGTACCAGGTAATGAGGTGAATAACGTACGAATGGTCTTCGCGACTCACATTTGGTAATGCTAGATTGTGATGTATACGATTCAAAATGATAGACTTGTGCACAACACAGTTCCTGTTTTAATACTCTGTGAAGTATACCAAGACACATCATGCATTCATAGAATCCAGTAATATTGAATTCCCATAACTTGTGCGACACAGCAGCTACAGAAACTTGTAGCAAATTTCCAGCCGTCACCATTTTCTTTCATATTCATATATAATTTCATTTCAGGACCTGTATTGTCCGCGTCATGGCAAATTACATTTCTCCATTTAAGCTTTATTACAACGCAGCTTACTACATGGGCTTCGTACCGTTTCGTATTAAGAATCACTCTTCCGGAAAATATACAACAGTCCAATGTTGGGCCCAAAAGGTAAGCTTGGACTAATCAATCATAATAATAATAGCGATAATTAACATAAAACTGGAAGACAAATGAAATGCTAAACTGGTTCTGTTTGTACAAGGTGTGCTGCATTGTGATATATATCATGCGCGCAAATCATTGCTTACGAGCAATTCATAAACGCTATACGCAAATGGCAGCAGCAAGATATCAAATCCCAGGAAACCCGGTAGACCATTTTGAATTTATTTGTCGGTTAGAACTCCTATTGATTTATTTTGTCACGTTCAAAACCAGTTTCCACAAACCGTATTTACATGCTAAATTTCTGAATGCTGTATGGAAATACTCAAATCGATATCCCCCACAAAAGTATGGGAAATATGTAAGTTGTCAATCTAAGAAATTTTCAGTCAGCTAGCACTGCTTTGTAGAAAAATATGTAAAATACGATGCCGGATATAAAATAATGTAAAAAACTGTCTGCGGATATTTTCAGATGCTTTCAACGCCATACGCTATGGTTGCTGCAATCATTTTCTTCATTACATACGCGGTAGTTCTTCACGTGCATTTGGTCATTGATCTGGAAGCAAGTGACTTGTGGCGAAAACGTGTCGACAGCATTTTTTGGTTTCTCACCAGCTTTAGAAACAAAACGTCAACCCAGTTCCCGTTAACCAATACACTATGCAAAATATTTCATTTTGTTTATTACTTTGCTATTATTTTACACGAAATGCTAGAGCGACTTACTCTTTTTATGACATTCGTAGTATTTTTCGTCATAGGCGTTAATTATTCTAGCAGCATGAATTCTAAATATTTCCGATTGAAGACAGCGTACGCTCAATTTAAAGCCGTCCGTCAACTTGTCCGTGCTTACTGCAAAGTGTACGGAAATTTTATTCAGGCTATCACGGCTTATGACATACTATTTGCATCAACATTTTTAATCATGAGCTGGGGATGGAAACCTGTTGGGACGGATTATGGAACTGTTACGTACTTTAGTAGTCATTTGTGTGCTATGGTCACAACGTATTTACTCGGGGCCATCTTCGCACAGCAAGTAATGATAATAATTGTATTTAAGACATAGGTATTGTTAATACAAATTAGTTATTTTGAATGGATGATATAAAGTCTTTAATTAATTGTCACAGATGATGAGTGTTGGAGATTCATTTGGTGCGAACAAAAGCAGGAATGTCATCATCAAATTTTGGGTCCGGAATACAAAATGCTCTCTGGGAGGTATTGTGATTCCCATTAAATTTAGTTCGTTGAATTGGGTAAGTCACTAGTTTAAAAAAAACGAATTCAAGTTGGATATTTGCCAACTACCGTTTATCTTAATTTGATTTAATATTCTATAGGCCCTGAACAATATGCTGACGATATTCCTCGTATGCGTTACCAACTGTGACTACCTCAACTTTTAAGCACTTTTTGCACTTGTAGATTTCCAATTAGTGTAGCTAATGTCGGTCAATGTATTACGTCAATACACATACATACATTGAAGGCGGTATGTATGTAGGCACAATGTAGGCGACGGCGTTAAAAATGCTAAAGGTGCAGTATATCCAGAATTTACTACAAATATGTAATATTCTCTACTACCATGTGAAGTCACAGCTTGGGCAGCAGCATTGAAAATAATTTAGTCAAAAGCATCGTATCTGCATATTGGTTTCGGTGACAAATTTTCTGCAATTGGGAATGCGAAATAACACGACCAAATATGACATAATGGAGCAATGTATAATTCAAACTGTGCACGTGCACGAAAACATTTCGATGATGAATAGAATAAAGCTTAAGTGTCTCCACCAAATCACTCAATCAATGTTTTAAAATATGACAGGTGCCATTACTGATATGTAGTTACGGAAATCTGTACATCATTCGAGTGCAAAAGGGAGTGAATTAAATATAGATAATACTTTGAGTTGGCGCGTGCATGTAGGTTGCATCAGAGGTAGACAAAGTCCAATATGGCAGCATGTTCTCAACAACAGAGACACGGCAGTGTAAAATCACGGAACAAATGCATTTTCGTGTTTGAATTATTAACTTTCGAAAGCATTTAGGCTTCATAGAAAGTTAATGCGATCATCATCCTGTCTGTCTGTGTGTGTGTCTGTGTGTGTGTGTGTCTGTCAACACGATTTCTCAAAATCCACTGGACCGATTGACTTCAAATTTCATATGTGGACTACTCATGACAAGAGTAAGCCACTGTATCTTTTTCAGCCCCCTACCCCCAGGGGTACCGGAGATACGGGGGTCATCAAGGTCACATGCTTTTTAAATGGGAAATTTTTTTTATGGTTGATTCCGATAGAGAATCGAATGGTGATCATTTTCTCTTCAGAGACTACGGGTCAAATCGGTTTACTTTGACCTGTAGAGTTCAAAAAAGGGGTCACATGCATTTTAAATGGGAATTTTTTTTATTGCATCATCTGATACAACATCAAAAGGGGATCATTTTTACCCATACAACCAAAGGTCAAAGGTCACCCCAAAGGTCAACAGAGGTCAAATAAAATTTTATTTGCTCATCTGATACAACATCAAAAGAGGATCATTTTTACCCATACAACCAAAGGTCAAAGGTCACCCCAAAGGTCACCAGAGGTCAAATAAAATTTTATCGCATCATCTGATACAACATCAAAAGGGGATTATTTTTACCCATAAAACCAAAGGTCAAAGGTCACTCCAATGGTCGTCAGAGGTCAAATAAAATTTTATTGCGTCATCTGATACTACGTCAACAGGGGATCATTTTTACCCATACAACCAAAGGTCAAAGGTCACCCCAAAGGTCACCAGAGGTCAAATAAAATTTTATCGCATCACCTGATACAACATCAAAAGGGGATTATTTTTACCCATAAAACCAAAGGTCAAAGGTCACTCCAATGGTCGTCAGAGGTCAAATAAAATTTTATTGCGTCATCTGATACAACGTCAACAGGGGATCATTTTTACCCATACAACCAAAGGTCAAAGGTCACCCCAAAGGTCACCAGAGGTCAAATAAAATTTTATCGCATCATCTGATACAACATCAAAAGGGGATTATTTTTACCCATAAAACCAAAGGTCAAAGGTCACTCCAATGGTCGTCAGAGGTCAAATAAAATTTTATGGCGTCATCTGATACAACGTCAACAGGGGATCATTTTTTAAATGGGGAATTTTTGCTCAAGACTGCTAATCACTTCTTAAGCGGCGTTTTACTCTTGCGACTCCAGTCTTACCGAGGTTTGTGTTTATATATCCCAAAATCATCTGAGAACCCTCGAAATCATCTGATGACCCCCAAAATCATCTGATAACCCCCGAATTCGTCTGATAGCACATCAAAAATCAGCTGACAACAGATGTGACACTTCAAATCATTTGATTATATTATATGGCGGGAGCTTTCGAAAGTTGCATTTCATGGTTTTTACACCATTCTAGTTTATTATCAATTTTATCAGTTTGTACATGCGAGCCAACCCGAGGAAGTTATCATGTTTTTTATCAATAATCGCTCACACTATACAAGAAATGTAATTGTTAAAACAAATTGTTTATGATAAACCAGTCTAATTTTAATTAAACGTGTAGAATTCAATCGAGTTCTGTCTGGGTAAATGATGTCGCGATATGCCGATCCACTTGTGATGCAACTGAAGTGCAATGTGAATGACATGATATCCAGCATCGATGGAAATAAAATACGTCTCAAGTATATGTCAGTATAATCAACATGATTAAAATGTCACTCGACCAATTACATATATACACATCTGTGCAAGCAATTCAACGTCATATGAAGGCTTGTATAAAAACCGGCCAAAATAGGTATTCAATCATCAGTAACTTGTCTAAAATTGCACTGTAAAAGTATTGGGCAACAAAATGGCTCGGTTACATATAATCCTGTCAGTCATTCTGTACTCTGCATGTACAAGTAAGTAATTTAATAAATTAAAGAAGGCATACATTGGAAAAACAAGATCTAATAATTATTTTTCCTAGAAGCGGCGTCATGTCCAGATGGCTGGACGGCCTACAGAGATGAATTATGCGTAAGAACTTTCACCAACAATCTCCTCACATTTGACGAGGCCAAAGCCTATTGTGTATCGTATGGTACGGAGCTTTCAACCTCATCACTTGTGATGGTCAAGGACTCAGGCTTGCAAGAATTTCTAGCAGACTTCACTCATGACATTTTCGATAACATTTGGCTGGGAGGCAAGTACGACAATCTGTCATCCCAATTCAAATGGCTGGATGGGGAACCCTTAACATATAGCAACTGGCAGGAGGGATATCCGACCAATAGCACCGATCAGTGCATTGAAATGAAGCCGGTAGCAAAACTGATCGCAGATGTGGATGGGAAATGGGCAGATGCACCGTGCCGGAAACGGAATCTGGTTATGTGCCAAATGGACCTGACATGGACTCTAAAAGATACAATAGAAGAATTAAAAAGGTTAAGAAATCAGCATGAGGATGACATGAATGAAGTACAGAAGGAGCTAAATGAAACGAAGCAAAATCTGGAGGCTGTTAACGCAAGAGTAGTTCCAGTGGGATCCATATATCTTGAATACTACAACCAATCGAGTCCTCTCTCACTTTGGCCTGATTTGGAGTGGGATGATATCACAGACACGTACGCCGGATTATTCTTTCGAGCTGCCGGAGGGAACGCTGCAGACTGGGGAACAACTCAATCACAATGCGCTCCTCGAATAACACAAATGGGCTATACGTGGAGAGATACCGTTGTATTTCCTGATCAGATCGATATTCCACCAGAAGGATGGTCAGAATTCTGCAATGTTGGCGTTAGCTTTTTGTCTGGATCGTCCCGTTTTCGAGGTTTACGGCTCAACACTGGGGGCTGTGAGGTGCGTCCCCAGAACCAAGCCATGCGCGTCTGGAGGCGGGCCAAATAAATATTGCTAAATGGACACATTACGCATTTTAAATATTATGCACTGATCATTAAATAAATTTTTAGACCTTCGTAAAGTAATTCATTTTTTCTCCAATCGAATGTAATCATTGAAATAAATTATTATAAATGTTCATTGTACTGATAAGAAACATCATGAAATGTTGACATTACTTGATAAAAAACATATCATGCACCGAAATGCACCGTACATAACGCAAACGTAATAGTTATAAAGCACAACTGGTAATAAAGTGCTGGATGAAAATGTATCACTTGTTAATTACGGGAAGTGAATTTATGATTTCCATTTCAAGTATCACTCGTTGAGTCACTCATTCCATGAGCAAAAAATACAATTCTGGAACCAACTGAATTGATTACAAAATTCGTATCGTAGTTACCCTAATGTGTGTTTACGTATGAATTAGCTTACCATACAATACCTTTTAAACATAACGCGAGTTTTAATATCCAAGATTGTTACCTTTTAGCCTGATGAGGAAACGTGAGACGGTGCCCAACGAATAGTTTCGTGTTTGGAGTGCCTGAATTAACTAAACATTGTGAAATTAATGTATACGACGGAAGAATGTAAAAATTGTAGATACCCCAAGTTGTGTCAATGTAAATACACATTTAAAAAATATTTCTAGCACGTCACTCGTCATTTGAGCTTAGGAGCACAAGCTTGTACCCTGTACAAGCAGAAGCACAAATTTCACACATGCCGAGCATCAGACATGTGCGGCATACAGGCATGAACAGGCATGCCATCACAATGTACTGGATTACTCACTCAAGTTGCTCAATCATGGCCAAAATACTTCCTATCAACTTTCAGTCGATTTATCATGTAAGTTTTGTTCCGACTATGCTATTTAAATATAGCCGTTATTACAGTTTATATAGTTACTATGATTATGGTAATGATATTTTATAGGCGTTACGCTCAGCCATCATCATTTTTTACATCTCCGTGACACCTCGGTGTTAAAAAGAACTCACTGGATGACTTAAAATTAGAGGGGGGCTCTATAATGACTAACTAGAGAAACCTGCATGTGTCCAAGCTTAAGTTCGAGCATCATTTCTTATATCTACAGATATACATAATAACATGTATGTTATTTTATCCGGAAGTGCTAGATTTACTAAAACACGAGAAAATATTTTCCGCCTGCTGATATCGATTATGTTAGTTGTTTTTGTTAGGTCGATGACAACTGCTTTGGTATTATTACATAACTGAAAGCGCATGTTGTTGTTGAAAAATATAACATGCACACATTTTTAATTTTACAGCAGCGTATATACATTATAATTGGAAGTGGAATATATTACGTATTCGATATACTCTTCCAATATTACTTTGGGTCATCCAACTTTCAATACATCAGACCAACAGGCACGAGCACGTAAACAACTCGGATCAATTAACCCACTTTCATGTAGACTGTCCGGTATAAACTACCGTGCAGCGGCAAAACATCACATATCAGGGCGTTTAGTTAGTCATGCTAACCAGCGGCGGACGGGTTAGAATTACACAACAATATTTTATGCAAATTTTGATTTTACATCAGTATCCCAAGCCAATGCAAGAATTGCTAATAACACCGACATCAAAGACTGGCAATGATGAAATTTGGACAGAACATATTGAATTTAGTTATTATTTCACCAAACCATGTCGATTTATATTTCCGCACTGGAGTTGTATTACAAAGCGGCCTACTACTGGTGCTTTGTGCCGTTTCGAATTAGGAGGAACTCCGACGGGAAATATACAGCGGATGAGCATTGGGGTCAAAAGGTAAAAATATATTGATTTGTCAGTTTAATCAGACGTGAACAACTTTTTAATTCTCTTGATATTCTTTGTTCAGGGACTCTGCATTTTAATATACATTGCCAGAGCATTTCATACCGTCAGCGAACTGTATAACAGTTTCAGGCATTTGGCTGAAGCAGGACATGAAAGCCCAGGAAACATTCTACATCATTTTGAACTGGCTTGTGTTTGCTCATGTGGATACATTTTTCTACATACTTTTCACGACAATTTCCAAAAGCGAAATTTACAAATCAAGTTCCTCCAAACTTTAGCACGGTACTCAACCCGCTACAGGGCACGAAAATATGGCAAATTGGTAAATACTTTATCACTATTTACAAATGTAATACTCCAAATGCATACAGGATAACCTAGCACACCCTCATACCAAGTGTCAATACATTTCAGATCCTTTCGACTCCAGTATTACTTACTGCAGGCGTGATCTTCTTTCTCGCGTACACTGTGTTTGCGGTCTTGCACGCAAGCATATCATTGGATTCAAACGGCATGCACGACCATCTAGTAGAACACTTCTTGTGGTTTCAGACAAACAATAAGAGGAACGTTTCAAGCAAATTTCCTATAATTCGTGTTCTCTTCAGAATTGGTCACTTTGCTTATTTCTTTGTAGTTACTTTGCACGAAATGATTGATCGTATTGCGCTTTTTGTGCCCTTCCTCATATTGGCTGTAATAAGCATGAATTTTTCGAATAACATGAATTCTCGTATTTTTCGTGCAAAGCGCAAGTACGAGCAATTCAAGTCAACATGCTATCTCGTACGTATTTACACAAAAGTTCATGGCAGCTTCCTTCAAGCGATATCAATATACGATATGTTATTTTGTGCAGCATTTCTAATCTCTGATGAAGGGGCACATGGATCGGGTGTGGAATATTTAGTATTCATTATTAGCCATTCCGTTGCTGTATTCACATCATATCTACTTGGGGCGGTTTTCGCACAAAAGGTAAATATTCCAGTTGACCACTTTGGGAAACCATTATTTTTCAAGTATGGAATTTAATTGCAGATGACCAGAGTTCAAAAGACAGTTGGGAGTGACAGAAAAAGAAATGTGATAATAAACTACTGGATTAAAAACAAAAGGTGCTGTCTAAAGGGTGCTGCAATTTCAATTAACTTTAGCACCTTGGGTTGGGTAAGATATCAATATGTTGCATAAAGGTTAGTGACGGTTGTTGAAAATTATTCCTAATATCTTTTGTATTGTTGTGAAGGCCATGCAGACAGTAATGACCATTTTGCTCGTATGGGTTTACAAATGTGAACATGGAAATAGTTAGCTATCTTACCAAAACATCTCAACAGAATTTCATACGGAAATTTTTCAAAACCATCATTACATGATTTGCTGTATAATCTGTTACATCGAATATTCAAGTTGATCATCCAATAAATAAAGTTTAAAGGAATATTTGAGAATGTAGTCCAAATTTAACATTTCATGTTATGTCAATCTATAATTTGCTATTGATGTTGGTTGACATGATCGATGGTGAATTAATGTGTTAATTACAACAGCTAGTGCTGTCCAGATATATTCCTCTTCAATGTTATAACGGTGCTCCCAACCCAGTTCCGATCAAATGGATGCGCGTCTTCTGATGGGTGATCAATATTGGCGATGATATGTCATGCGAGATAATAATCGATATACAATTAACTATCACACGACTGGAGAATATATGCATAGCCTCCCCTATTAGGCAAAATTGTTCCCATTTTATGGCACGTCTTGCAATTTGCATTATACCAATTCTTGAAATAGTTTGCGATATCGATTTGCAGGGCTATCACGCCAATACTGAAAGTTTCTTCTATATTCAAATGTACAATAATCGCTGCAAATCTAGACACAAGTGGTTTATACCCTAGAAAAAGAAAGTCGTACTGACTTAAATCATTTTATATCTTTCTCTGGCTACTATTTAAGCACCAAATGTAGCTTTCTGAATAGTATGACTAGCTACGTTACTCCACTCGAGCTGTATTATCAATTCGCTTATTATTTATGTGTTGTGCCATTTCGTGTTAAGAAGATAGGGAACGGGAAATATGTCGCTTTACAATTCAAACCTCAGAAGGTAAGGTTGCATTCACATGTGCATCAATAAATGCTTGTGTGTCATCTCAACAGTTTAATAATAATTAACTCTCCTAACACGTTTGTGTATTTGCAAATTCAGATAATATGGACAGCTATCTATGTTTTGCGAGTATACAGCAACTTTGGTGTTATATTTCGAACTACTTTGGCGATGATTGCAAACAGACTAAACAGCCCAGGAAATCCGATCGATCATTTCGAGTTTGTACAAAGATCGACACTAATATATTTTTATTTAATTTTTGGTTGGACGCACTTGTGTAATCGATCATTGCAAGTCAAGTTCATTACCATAGTAGCTCATTACAGTATCCGGTATCCGCCACAAAGTCACGGAAAATGGGTAAAGTCTTCTATTGTTAATGTAACGTAACGATCCAATCATTTAAGTGACATATATGATAAGACGAAATTTGAATTTCGAGACAATTTAATCATTACTTCAGGTTCTATCCATGGCTGTTACATTAATTATACTGACACCATATATGCTCGTGTTCGCACTAATTCCCGGAATACTATCGGCCATTCAAGCAGATTCTGATCAGGTCAATGGATTTTTTATGGAATATTTTGTCTGGTTTCGGGCAACAGCCCAACATGAAATGTCCACGATAGGGCCCGACCTTGGAATCCTAACTGGAATTGGATATTTCTTGTTCTACTTTTCCACTAATGTATACAACACGCTTGACGCAACTAATCTCCTTTTTCCGTTGGTGGTATTCCTTGAAATTGGCCTCAATTTTTCACACGGATTGCGCTCTCCTAAATTCTAGCTGAATGATCCATTTACGCAATACAAATTCATATGCCGCCTTCAACGTTTGTATTCGGATGCGTATGGATATATCGTTCTATCTGCTGCTCTTTGCGATATAATATTCGTAGCAATGTTTCTGGTTATTAAGTGGGAAAATTTCGGGACCACACACGGATTCACAATCTTTGCGGTATCGCTGTTGGTGTCTATTCTGATATTATACTCATTGCCGGCAATATTTGCACAAAAGGTAAGCAAACGACACTCGATCAACTATCTAGTTAAATGCCTGCACCATCTCGACTTTAAACGTTCATCGTGCGTCATAACTATACATTGTAGATGCAGCAGATTGGAAATATACGACCTGGATGCCGCCGCAGGAACGCAATCATCCCGTATTGGACCAATAATTCAAGTTGTGTCATCAAAGCTAAAATTCTTCCCATTAATTGCCATTCGATATTCGAGGTATGTGCATCTGCAAATATTTAAGTTACAAATCTTTTGTGCCGAAAATGTATGTCATGCTCTTTATTGCGTTGATAGGCTTCAGATGTAGCCATGACTATATTTCTCCTTACTGTGACTCCTGACGATCAGTGCTAATCGTCGAAAATCTCACAAGCTCACTTTACAAGAAACTGAAGACTTCATAGTGTTTTCCTTAATTCCGGAGAAATGAATTCGGCGTAAAAAGTAAGGCGTTTATTACGGAGCACTAGCTCACATTTTTAGCTACTGGACTGCTGTACTCACAACCAGTTTACTTGCTGCCATTATGTCGCACCAGAAACCAGTCCGATGTGCACTGAGAACTCACTTGCATATGACCCAAATATATCAAATTCGTGTCGATCTTATAATTGCAGATGTTGAATATCAAAGAGGAACCCGACAGCAACACGAATAGGAACGCCATCATAAACTACTGGACTATCAACACAAGTTGTGTCTGAAAGGAGTATTAATTCCCGTCAACTTCTGTTTCTTAAATGGGCATGTTCCATGTTCTTCACAAACAACGCAAATCTATGCTTTTGTAAAAGTATATTAATTTTGTTTGGTTCATTGGTTGGCATGCCTTGAACAACGCGCTAACGATATTTCTCGTTTGCGTTAGAAACTCTGACTATCTACATATTTAAGCACGTTCCAGCCGAGTTCGTCGATTAAATGCAATGTACGATGAAATGCGCATAGATAAATTTGAGAACTAAGATGTGGATATATACATTTACTGTTTCATAATTTTAAACTCCATTTTAACTGTGAATCATATATAATATGAACATTATGATACGTACTGAACATATCCATTTACAATAATAACATGCAGTTGAAGCTTAACCCACACTGCACCGCCAAAACTAAACACGACATTCACTCAATTGTGCAAATCTTAAAATAATTACATCTCTTTTACTATTCAAAACGTTTACTTCATTCAAACTTTCTGTTATCAGATAGGATTCATGCACGACATCAGTAAACATAACTCATGAAGGGCACAAACATGTATTGACGGTGGATATAATTTTCACACTCGTTTGTTATAGTCGTTCATGTTTTTATAATTTTGCAGGAACCAAGCTTTCAGCGTTAGTAGCTAACAAGTATTTGTACACAAAACAATTGATTCACGAGCATTGTGGTATTTCTTTTAATAACCCCATGGACGTCATATCCCCATTTTTTCATACATGTGCTACTTGCGGACTGGAGAATGTAAATTGTGAGGTAATGGATTAGTTCTTTCGACGTGGATTCTTATATATTCCGTTTTTAGGTCGAGTGGTATACTGCGCTACCAGTTTGCTGAAAGCAGCTATCGTGTATTTGTAATTCCTTACTTGAAGATGTCAATTGTAAGTACTTTGATTAAATTATCGGCACTAACCGTATTAAATTTTTGAAGTTCTCTGCCTCTGTCCAATCCTTCATTATTTTTCTGTCGTGTCAGTGATACAATTTCTCCCGGTAATGCTTGTCCTTGTACAATATCTGCGTAAGTATAAAAGTTTATGCTGAATATTGTTACCTGAACCAAAATTATTCTTCATTCAATACTAGTAGAACATGTATTACTTAAACGCAATTGCTGGCTTTCTCGCCATGTTAATCGCATCAATCGAAGGTGAAAACAGTCATCGCGCTAATCTATTCAATATAATGAAAGCTTGCACGGTTCATTTCACTCATTCCAACGATTATCTTCCCACGTATATAAATAAACTTTGGAAATCTTACCATTCCATATTCCTTGATGATTGTGGCGTACACATGAACTGCGTTTCCATTCACACAAAAGCGGATACGACACAAACATTTAATTCTTCGCTCGGCGAGGAGGCATCACGTGTTGAAATCCAATTTATGAGTGGAAACCTAATAAAAGCTATACAAATCGAGTTTAGAAATTTCACCGAAACATTAGAAAAAGTACTATTTCCTCAAAAGTATAACCGTGTGTGTACACTTCAGCTTCCAAACGTTGCATATGACAACGAATTAAGGATGCACCAATTCTCGTATTTTGACAGCCGGTTCTGGCTGAAACAGGATTTAATACGACTGTCAATATCCGCCTCAAATAAGTTCGCACTAGTGCCCCTACCGCTCTCCAGTGATCTAGGACATACCCCAAAATACATTTTGGTGCCGATGTACATCAACACCCGATGTTTGTTTCTGGAGAATGGCGCGGAAAATGTTTATATCAGTACGACAGATATACAAGCAGAATTGTTACGTCAATTTGACGACGGAGTCGTATATGCGCGGAATGGTGTCGATGTTGTCCAATCTTTGATATCTCAGCTTGATTTCAAATTCAAAACTGGCGGACATTACACTATGGATCTAGAGCAAGTGGACTATGAATATTGGATAACATTCCGCCACAAAGTAATACATCAAGGCCATTGGCACCTTAAGAAAATTGACAACAGCCAACATTGGTCACCTGAAGGTAGCACTTCTAGTTGGACTAAAAGTGGTTTCTTTCCAATGATACGAAACTATATAAACCATACAAGGCACTTAGACGGATCTTTGGAGAAGATGTATGCTTACGACGTCGTCCTGGAAAGTGTGCACACGGCACGCAGGCGTACCATCAAGTATCTTCCGTACGGCCAGAGTGTAAATGACGGCGGATTCAAATATCTAATTATGGTTGGGAAGGAATATGATCTACATTCTTCTGGAGACCTGGATTCTCTTCTCGTTCCACTTCCATGGCAAATCTGGCTTGTGCTTGCAGTGACAGTTTTGTGTATCTGTACCATTATTGTAGCTAGTAATGATGAATTGTCAGTCTCCGATGCTACATTTTGGCTCCTTGCAGCACTGTTGGAACAGGAGGACGACGGAACTAGATTTCGATGTAGAATATGTTCCGCACACTTGCTGCTTTGGCTACTTTTAGGAAACTTCATGAGAAATTTTTACACATCGACAATGTATTCAGATATGACCGCAGCGAAGGATCCATCGTGGCTGCCATCGTCGTTGTCAAGTGCAGCAAGTGCATATCAAAATCAGAACGAAACGGATCCCTATATTCTGCTTGCCACAATACTGTCTACGTATCTTCTAATGTTGAACGAGTACAACGCCGCTTATGTAGCTGACCATACGGATTTAATCAGACGACTAGAACGATATATGAATAACGCATTTGCTTTGAATGACTGTGGTGACTATTATCTAATGGCTACCTCTGAAGGGTTTCGGTACGAAAAAATTTGTTTTACAGAAAGCTGCTACAACGATGCCAGCAAAATAACGTCTGTGGACAACGTGTTGATTTACTACACTAGCAGGGAAGTGGAGGATTACCTGTGGATAAGACATCTTGCTCCGTTGATTGGTAATCGAATTGTTTACGATAATAATGAGGAACCGTTCCTCGGGACTCGCGTACTATACAAAGTTGTTATGGAAACCATTTACACTGAATTGGTACTTCAGTTGATTGGCTCACTTTGTAGTTCCGGTATTACGCACTATTTGGATGAAATAGTTTACGCGTCGTACGAGTTTGCAAACCAGCTCAAAAACATAACTGAAAAAAGTGGTTATGAGTTCAGAATTAATGCTGCGAGCTACTCGAGGAAATTTGTGGAGTATGAATTTAGACGGATACGAACAACTGACAAATCCGTGGTACACAAAAAGATTATTCCGGAACTGCTAAAAGAATCCGATTTGGAGTTGTTTTCCGTTTCCATGACTGAGTTTAGTGTGTGTTGGAAACTTTATGTATTGTTTGTTCTATCGTCGGTAGCTGCACTAGTGTTCGAGATTGTTCACGTCGCTTGTTCCAAGAAATGTTATCGACGGAAATGCCGCCTGGGCAGGAAATGTACTGCGTGTAAAACTTAACGGATTATTACATCCCCGCAGAAGGTAAAATTGCTAAGGTGTGTATTTAAGTTTTACTTTGTTATATTTTGAAGTTCACCAATTTGTATTTTCAGTTTTTAATAATCAGTGTTGTTATTGGAGGTTGTTTATCCTATATAATAAGTTACCTTTATACCTGATTTCTGTCGATCCATTCATCATTCTCAGCATCATCTTCTTGCCCATATGATCCTACACCAGTAACGTTCCAATGCACTGTTCACCAGGAAAAGATCTTATAACCTTCGTTCAACCTGCTTACAATTTGCGTATTTTTTCATTGGCTATTCAGTGCAAACAGAATTTATCAAAAATAATTAATAAAAAAACTT
This sequence comes from Sinella curviseta, assembly GCA_004115045.4. Lineage (NCBI taxonomy): Eukaryota > Metazoa > Arthropoda > Collembola > Entomobryomorpha > Entomobryidae > Sinella > Sinella curviseta. The sequence goes on along the minus strand of CM023200.3, from coordinate 12,909,926 downwards.
ATAACGACTTTTGTAAGGCAAGTTGTGATGCTCATCATGGCGTTCATATTTACTACCACTGTTGGATCACGCCTTCTCGTTACTCATATTTGAGTTGTTTGCTGGTAATGGGCTAATGGTATATTCGGCAGCATGTGGAAATCATTTAAAATATATACAACCAAATGGTTCAATTTGTGAAAACCCGTTAATATTAAGACTCGGATTTGAAATTCTGAAAGCAGAAATTAAATTGGTCATCAACCTCTTATTTCGTATCTGCATCAAAAATGTATTCTAGAGAAGATGTGAACCCCAAAATAATAAGCAATAATGTTCGAGAATATAAATAGATTCATTCCTCCTCTACATTCATTATATCTTTTGTTTCGTTTACCTGTGTGAATATGATGCAGCCACAAAATCGGAAATGAGCAGAGTCAGAGTTGCAATTAGCTAGAATTGAACCGCAAGGCTCTGTTTGTGCTTGGTACTTCCTATTTACGTTGCTGTGGAAATTTACGGATCACAGAATGGTAACTTTATATGTAAAAATGTTCAAAATTTGGACGTAATTGTTTTTAATTTGGGAGGACGAATAAGTTATACTTGCTTCCTGAATCGTGTCATCACACAAATTCGAGACCTTATGTGTTTGCTCATCCTTGCAGAAAGACATGACTTGATTTTTTACTGGCATCGCTTCATGTTGCAAAGTAACAACACTTCATGCTAACATTATTCATAAATTCTGCTCATTCCGTGAGGTGGTTAAACGCGCCCATCCGCTAGCCAAAAAGCATAAGTTTCATCACATTTCGCAGTATTCATTAAAGATAGACGTGCGTACCAGTTTTTAAATAGCGCGCGTTATTTTAACATTTTGACTTGAAAGAAATGAAATGTTTGTGACCGTCACAGCCATGCACGCCACATCTTTACATTTTTGTTATCCTATCACATCCCTAGCCATGAAGGCTAACGGAACAATGAACAGAAATGGATTTTCACCCACCCAAAAAAGATAAAGATGAATGGTAGGAAGGTCAACACCGTTCGTTTCATTTCACACATGTGCTAACTTAAAACTGTGCGTCGTGGTCAGTGCATGACTCTTGAAATATCCGGAACAATCCGGATATCAACACATTATGCGAGCCAAACTAGTATCCATGCAAGGTGGATAAAAATACCTATGTCAAACACCCAGTTGGACTTTAAAACGTAACTGCATACTGATTTTTCCTTCCCTTTATATATGTATTTAGCCTGCGATGCTATCAGAATGTAACAGTGAAAACAGAAAAAATGTGCCTACAAATACATGTTACGGTTTACATTATTTTCATCTCAATTTGCCGGTATAAAAGCTGCTCCAACCTTACTACGTCATCTCATAGCCACTCCAAACTCTCATCAGCAAACAACTTACTTACAAACGTTTAATGTAAAACAAATATAGTTGCATATTTTATCGGAATGGGTGGTATCAGGAACGCATGTCCCGTCCTGATGATTCTCTCGTTTGTCATGATGACTTTGTTGGAGGAGATAATTCAAATACAGCTTGTTTCCTGATAGTTATTTATTTGATATTTATGGCGTGGATTCTCGACTGACAAGGAAGGTGCACCAACCGAAGCACGCCTAGGTCGATGAAAATTGGCACTAATACTAATTTCGGGGCGCTGATTTCATATCTGATGCAAAAAATCCCGTTTGGGTACATTCACATGAAGTACGGTATGGGTGTACCTCCGGTACTGACATTTGTGGATAATTTGGTTTGCCTTTGTGCACAAATGTTATGATGTGAATCGATATAGGAGTACTTGGTGATCATTATTTGTCAGGGCACCACGGGTGAAATATGTAATCTTGTGACATGGCGGCGCTCAGAAGGATTGGGGGTCTAACATATAATTTAAGGTAACTTATCTAACACGAATGATATACCCCTTAACTATAGGCATGATATATCCCTTTACTATAGGCGTGATATACCCTTTCACTATAGATATTGTATTACCTATACTTTCGGCGTAGTAATACTAATTATGTTATAGTAAATGGTCAACCATTGTCTATAGTTAGAGGGTATATCGTGCCTATAGTAAAGGGATATATCATCCCTATAGTAAAGGGATATATCATGCCTATAGTTAAGGGATATATCATGCCTATAGTTAAGGGGTATATCATTCGTGTTAGATAAGTTACCTTTATTATATGTTAGACCCCCAATCCTTCTGAGCGCCGCCATGTCACAAGATTACATATTTCACCCGTGGTGCCCTGACAAATAATGATCACCAAGTACTCCTATATCGATTCACATCATAACATTTGTGCACAAAGGCAAACCAAATTATCCACAAATGTCAGTACCGGAGGTACACCCATACCGTACTTCATGTGAATGTACCCAAACGGGATTTTTTGCATCAGATATGAAATCAGCGCCCCGAAATTAGTATTTGTGCCAATTTTCATCGACCTAGGCGTGCTTCGGTTGGTGCACCTTCCTTGTGAGTGTGGTAATCATTAAATGTGTCTTGACAGAAAAAAACTATTCCATTGTAACCTTTCCATTTTTTTCTAATCTTTTCAGGTGACATCAGCACATAACTGCTACGAGGACGGCTGCAGGAGCAATTGCGCTCAAAAGTTTCCCTGTGGAAAATTCTTTTCGTGTTGCAGGAAAGTGAACATACCGTCAGCTGGACTCAGTGGATCTTACTGCATTTGCTGTCCCAAAAAGGAATTTGACGACACCTGTCTTTCTTCTCCGAATCTTGGCTCTGCATTTACTGTCATTCACAGTAATCTAAGGATTTGCTCATGTCAACCAAATGACAAAGAGCTGTCCGACTATTTCATCACACAGTGTAGGAGACCAAAGCCCAATTGCTAAACATGGTTCCACCGGAGTGGTTTAATGTCGCAATGCACTTTCTAGTACTCAATCCCCAAGCGCTGCGTCTATCCTTCGTAAATCAGAGATATCAATGGCATGGCAGTCAGTATCAGGCATGGCAATGGCAGAGACATCCATTTTCTTGGTAATTCCCGTTAGCAATCAAAACTTGAATTTCGATTTTATCGAGCTTGCAATGTCACGTACCAAACAAATGTTTTTAATAAATGAGCAAAATCACTTCATTTAAAAAGTCATTTATACATTCACAAAATGCCTTTTTCACTCGATTGTGTGCACAAATTTTCATACCACACAATTACAACTATCTGTTGGGACGATGTACCATCCCATAAGAAACACAACAAGCACCTACAAGCTCGGGTAAAGTAATAGTCCATTTTATGCCAATATAATCAATTTCATGTTTTTTACAACATGTCTTTCATTCCGGTCACCACATCTGAACACAAACAGGATCACCTTTCGGATTCAGATGCAATGCACTTTATCTCATTTTTCATTAGAAATGTCAACATCAACCACTTATACAGACTTTTTTAATCTCATCCCCAACATTTGGTGTCATTTGCGACATTCCAGTTTTATTTAGTGTAAATTTAATACAAAGTCCAACTTGCAAAGTGACCATGTACACCATTGTAAGTGTCACTGTAAGTGCGTACTCTGATACATGAATCACAACGCATTCCGAGCTAAAAGTTATACAATGCTGCAATACCAGTTCATGGAATATGAACACCCTTGGCACGTTCCTGGAGAAATGAACCAGACAGCCGGTGAGTACAATTCCTTTAACGAATTGATGCGATTGAATGGAATTAGATGGCAAGTTTGATGCGTTGAAAAACGGCAGAAAGCTAGCAACCAGAAGCGCGTTTCCCAACGGAAAATGAGAATAAATTCTTTCTTGATAAATTAATTGGACTACCAGCGTTTCAAAACGTCTTAATTCATTTCGCAAATCTCTCTTTCCGTGACGGCACAGTACCAGCTAATCTTAAAGTCGCAAGGATTGTTCCCATTCCAAAAGTTGACAACGCCAAAGAAGCAGCTCAATTTAGACCCATATCAATAACCGCAAACATATTATTACTTTTGGAGAAAATATATCATACCAAACTGGTTAAATTTTTAGACGAGAACAAGGTTCTTTCCCCACAACAATTCGGCTGTAGGAAACATCATTCGACGGAGTTAGCTATATTGGCAACAACAGATTTGATAATGAAAACGATTGACAGAGGATGGGTTGCAGTGGTGGTATCTATCGATCTGAGAAAGGCGTTCGACTCAATACACAAAGAGAAACTTCTGAAAAAGTTACAGCAAAAGTATGGGATTTCTGATTTCTGGCTTCGTGACTATTTACGACAAAGAAAGCAATTCGTGGAATTTAACAACGTTCAGTCTTCCATAAAGCATGTCCTAATCGGAATTCCAGCAGGAAGTGTGTTAGGTGGAACATTGTTTGCCTTATATTTGAATGATTTGCCTCAAGCCGTGAAAAACAGTACTACAATAATGTTTGTGGACGACTCCAATTTTATTTTTTGTGGGGCTCCAAACGACTTTGACAAAATTCAGAATGAAATTAATGACGATATGAGAGCGTTATGTGATTATTTTCAAGAAAACGGTTTAGTGATTAATAGTGACAAGACAAAGATGCTAACAATAAGCTCAAAAAGAAAGAGGAGAATTGTAGAAAATATGTCATTTGTAATCGAAGGGCACATAATTAGGAATGCCGGCTCGTTAAAGTGTCTGGGTATTACTTTGGATAGTACACTGTCATGGAATAGTCATATAAATGCAATATCTAAAGCATGTTTTATTAGAATCAGAGCACTGTATACAATCAGGAAGTACTTAACCAGTGATCAGATGACACAGTTGTCACAGTGCTTTGTGTTATCAATTGTAGAATATATGATTCAGGTGTATGGAGTTGCCGACAAAGTCATCCTAAAATGTATAGAGAAAGTGGTTCGTAGGATTGCAAGACTGGTGCTAAATATCAAGAAATTTGATCCTGTTTCAGAAAAGTTATATTGTGACCTTAGATGGTTATTGCCAGTTGATGCATGTGCCTATAAATCGTTATGCTCTATTTACAAAATCACCAAAGTTAACACAGTGGATTATTTTGCTGATTACTTTAGAAAGTCTGCGTCAGAGAGAAGGGATGATTGGATCTCCAACTTCAAACCAAAGACGGAAATGGGACGAAAAATTTTTCAGCACAGAGCAACTGTGTTGTGGAACGAGTTGCCTGCAGAGCTGAAAAAGATCCCATCTTACAATGTTTTTAAGCATAAGTTAAAAAATCATATTATTGCTCAAATTTGTGAAAAGAAAAATTTCCCATTAATGTAAAATATTTTAAGAAATAACGGTCTTGTTTTCCTTTAAAGGATGTAAATTAAAATAATTATGACAAAGAAATGTTTTTTTGTTTTAAAAAATAGCCAACGTAAGAGCTTGCTTGCAAGGGGTTGTGCTATAAAATATTTGTTATCTAAATGAATTGGACATGATAATAAAGCCAATACTAT